>CAJDSM010017208.1:950-17316 GCA_903981925.1 Ostrea lurida | reverse complement strand
TTTTGTCTTTGCCTTTTGGTATCGAAAAAATGGCTATATATTTCATCTATTTTTATGGTCTTTTTCTGAGAATGTGTTCTATAAATTTCTAACTTTTGTTACCAATTTCTTGGTTAAGGGCTTCATCTCTGATCTTTCGAGCAATGCTGATGTTGATATCTTTTCCTGCATCGGATTTTAAGAATGAATTCCTCTCAAGCTGTTAATATGGAGCATATCAATAATCTTTTCATCTCCCTTATTTATATTCCATGTATCACATCCATAACATTAATTAATACTGTATATTACTAGTGTTCTATAAAGCATCAGTTTGAGTTCATGTTGATGAAGTTTGAGTTCCATATTCTTTTGAGTCTCGCGAAAGCAGATCGCGCGTGCTTTTGAACCTTTTCCTTCATATCTTCCATATACAGTGTAGTGACATTCAATGAGTTAATTATCACATTTTACGCTATATATTTAATCCTTTGTTTGAACAAGCATTTCGTAGTCATTTAGAAATCTAAAACGTTTATTCTGAAACACCTAGGCATAAATTGTATCTAATGATTTTTTAAAAACCTTTGCCAACAATTGCAGAAATATGACTGATAAACTTTTAAATCGACTTTTAGAGTTTTATATAAATCCTTTGTAAAAGAGAAACGAAACGTTCTTACAGTCTATAATATGTGCATGGCTGTTTATGGAAAAAAGACACCAAGACGACCAAACTGCATATTTTTTCTGTTAATGATGTAAAATTTACTATAAAGTTAATGAACTACTTTAGAGAGTTGGTTGTTTTTCAATGAATTATAATAGTAAAACAAATAAATTTTGCTCATTTATGGCACTATACTCCTAATTGTTTCCCCTTTTTTAAAAATGAAAATTAAGTACCGTATCAATAATACACAAGCATCTTCAATCTTAACCAAGATGGATATATTTTCAAAATTCAAGTTGAATACTTGAGTAGGTAATTTCAAGGTTTACCGGTATTACAACAGAATAAAATGAAAAAAGTTCCAATTAGCAATATTTATGTATTTCGAGGAATTCAATTCACCAAAACACCTCCACTGAGATATGCTACCCAGAGATACGGTAGCTGGTAACTGGTGCTCGGGGAATTTATTTATTTACCCTCAAGGTCTGAAACACACAGGTAGAACGTTATCAGCCGGTGTGTGGGTCTCCCGTGACAGAGCTGATGCCAACAGCTTTCGCGAGCATTTGAGTCGAGAAATGGGTCGAAGTGTCTGTGAACGGTAAAATAATTCATCTACTTACAAAAATATATATTCATTTACATTTTTTATTTACTTGACAGATTTAATTATGTAACTTCACACAGGTAAATTCATTTCAGCAAGTTGGAAATATGATGTTTTGGATTATATTTGTGCTTGCTGCAGATCTGTACTCAAGGTATGAAAAAATATATTTCTGCATAAAAGTTGTGTTATTCTAATCTTTTGCTACTTTTATTAGGAATTTTACAGTATTTTAGTTTATTCTATAACTTTAAAAGGCTTCGTAATTTGAGAGCAGTTCAATAATTCATAATTTACTAATAAGTGGCCATTATTAAATTAGATTAATCTGTATATTCGTTTGGTTTCCTATTCACAAGATAGTTTAAGTAATTTGACTTATGACGGTGTTAAGTAATTCTGACTTGATTTGGATCGTGCTTTAAGGTAATTCTGACTTATTGGACGTTGTTAGGAAAATTCTGGACTTATTGGACGTGTTAGAGAATTCTGACTTATTGGACGATGTTAGGAATTCTGACTATTGGACGGTGTTAGGTAATTCTGACTTATTGCACGTGTTAGAATTCTTTAACTTTTGGACAGTGTATAATTCTGACTATTGCCGGTGTTAGGTGATTCTAACTTATTGGACAGTGTTAGGAATTCTGACTTATTGTACGTGGTTAGAATTCTGACTTAATGGACAGTGTTAGGTTAATTCTGACTTATTGCACGGTGTTAGGTAATTCTAACTTATTGGACAGTTATTGCACGGTGTTAGGTAATTCTAACTTACTTGGACAGTGTTAGGCTATTCTGACTTATTGCTACGGTGTTAGGGAAATTCTGACTTATTGACGACGTTAGAAAATTCTGGCTTATTGGCACGGTGTAGGAAATTCTGATTATTGGACGCGGGTTAGGAATTCTGAGTTATGGACGGGGTTAGGAAGAATTCTGAGTTTATTGGACGGGGTCACGTAAACTGAAAACAAAAAGAAAGAAACAGAGCCAATTTGATTTTGAATTACTTAATGACAGAGGTAGACGAAAAGCATGAAAACATTGATGATTATGAATCTCCTATCTTAGTGAAAACTTTTAGATTCACAAACATATACAGGATTCCCACTTTGTAACATCAGAACTTAACTTACATGTTCTATGTGCAAAGGCAAGATAACGAAAGTGATCAATCTCACAAGTCCCAAACAGAAATACAAAACTCGGACAAACACGGACCCCTGGATACACCAGAGGTGGGGTCAGGTGCCTAGGAGGAATGAACATCCCTTTGTCGACCGGCCACACCCGCTGTGGCCTAGTGTCTTGATAAGGTAAACGGAGTAATCCGTTTTCAAGAACGGCGTAACAATTGGAATTAAACAAAAATAGACAGCATTTGACCCAATGGCAGGTCATACTGGAAACTAGATCGTTATAAACTAACATAATTTGCGAAATGCTGCCTTTAAACGTGACTGTGAAATCCCTGCAACAACAACTTGTATGTAAGCAGCCTGCCTCCATTCAAAACCTGATCATACGCAGAAACAAGCTCTTGCGTATTGAATAAGTTGAGAGACTTACACACCATATGCAGGTGCTGATGGAATGTTGCTACTATATAAATGATGGAGAAACTGAAATCGTCCTTTTTTGTTATAAAGTTGAGTCGTTAGTTTGCCGTTTAATGTCTATGTTCAATAAAATATCTAAGTACGAAGCAGACATGGAAGATCTAGAATTTCGCCTTGATTTTGCGCAACATACAGAGTTTTGATTTCTTACATTTCCTCTCCATCTCTGAATTCCGAACCGACATTCCACTTCCCAGGCTAATTTTACTCACTTTTACAAACTAGATCATTTTGATGTCAAGGATTAATTAAGGATTAATTAAGGAATCTCCATGCTTTTCTTTTCAGATATTGTATATGCATGTATATGTATGTCGCAATAAAACAAATCGCTATTTAGGTCAAAAATTTGGTTTCATAGCATTCTTACCCTCTATATCAAGATATCACTTCGAACATTGTCAGTATTTGAATTTTGATTATGAAATCATCCTTAAATGGTGAACAATTGATGCCATTATTATCATCATAAAAACTTTAGATCTTACCTCCAATTGTTCAGTAAATGGTGAAAAAACCACCCAGCTATGCAAGACTGGATTTATTGCTAGGGTACGTAATAGGATAAAAATATATATACGGGGAAAGTATGAATGCTATGAAAAACTGTGTCTTATAGAAACGTCATCATTTATCTAGTATGGCGCCCATTCTTAATTCAATGGAGATGTTTTAATTGCGACATAACGCCCTCAAACTGTCCATTTTATGAATTAGAAAAATGACAAACGCCCTAAAGCCCTACGCCCCTTGATCATTTTATTGACAATTTTTTGGCTTGTATATTTTACTTGAATCAGCTTTTAAACATGCATTATAGTTTACGTCTAGCATTCTATTTTGTTTGAACTCCAGCATTTACTGTAAACGCACAGTACGTTTACATTTCCATAATACAAATGACATTTTGCAATGGTAAATAAAAATATACAGTATGAAATCCTAGTGTTTTGCCCTCTCTTAACCCATCTGTCTGCAGTGACATTGAAATCGACCTTTACGTAATCAATAAGTCGAGGATACGGGTAGCATACAATTTGATCCGCCTATTTACTTCATTATCTTGTTTTGATGTACACTTCGGAATTAACTTCGCCTAAACAGGGCATGGGTTGTAAACATTTCATTGAGAAACTGTTATCGGGATCAGAGGCTAAAAATTCCCACCAATCCAGGCCGCATACACTGAATCTTAATTATTTGTGTGCCACATCTAATAAAGAGATTAATATCTATTTTAAGAAGAAAAGAAATAAGGTTTAATAATACTAGTAATTAAGCGACAAAAAATATAAGAATATAGAATTACTTATAGATATACGGGGACTTTACATTATGTAATCGTATATTTGCCAAATTGTTATCGTAAAAGATGTTGTTCCGCGGTGTAACTCATTCATCGTAATGGCAAAAAGTTCAAACGAAACATGTGTAACACACCCTTCTCATTCTGTTGACAGATTCGAAAGGTTCTAAATCGATCTAAAATCCATGATTTCACATTGCATTTATAAATTCGATGTTATCAATATCATTACATTTCCTGTCCAGCGGATCTACGCAGAAATTTGATGGAAGCTTGTACCGGCGATGATGATTGTCCAAAAGATTCCCAGTGCACCATCAGAGGCTGCGATGGCAGTATTTGTTATGCGGAACAAATCTTATTCCCAATTTCAATTACACCAAATGTGTTTCAAGTGAGTTATCATTCTCTTTAATATATTTAAAAAAGTTGCAAATCAAAGTAAGGAGAGGGGCTCCTCGTACGCAAATTATGAAGAATGGACCCAAGGAATATGATATTTTCCTATTTTCCCCAATGGTAATGATGGTTTTTTTAAGGAAAGTTCAAACAACCAACTTTGAGCCAAATTAGCGAAGAATAATTACGCAAATTTAAAAATATGTTTTAATTTAATTCTTTTTACATTTTACGTGACGCCATATGCTTTTTCAAAAATATTTGGTTTATATTTTGCGCACAGATAGAAAATGCATCTTGGAGGAATTTTATTCACTGGATAAAAAAAACCACCGAAAACTTGTAACACTATTGATACTGAAAAAGTTTATATTTTCCATAAATAATCAATTGTTTATAAATTAAAACTGTTGTCAAGGGTAATAAACCATACACTAGTATTTTGTCTATTGTACATGTCTATTATACAATGGTTTCCGAAATATCTATGAAGAAACAGTAAGTAGTCACTTTAACAAGTCCTTTTGTATTTTTACTATTCATGTGCTATTCTTTCTTTTTTTTATATTGACATATATACTTGTCTGATACCAGATAATATATTATGTGTTCAACAATCAGATGTCAGAATAATTTATGACCAAATTAAACATAACATTTGACTTGTACCGATTTTCAAATTCATATAGGGTTATATAGGCGATGTTTAGAATTGTTGCTAATTTAATCTTTGATTGCCAAACATACGTTTTCATTGGTATACACATTTAAAAACCCCTAGACGTGTATTTCAAATTTGGAATTTATTTTATAAATATTAGAGACTTGGAACTGATTCAAATGTTGTAAATTCATTGATTTGATTAATATATGTTTCTAAACAGAACAGAGACTATATCAGAGCCGTAACCAGGAATTTCCATTTGGGGGTGCAAAAAATTAAGGCATGGAGTCTGGGAGCCGCTTTAGGCGGCCCCCCAGCTGGTCCAGGGTTGGTCTGAGAGGGGATCAAGGGGGCGCAGCCCCCGGAGGTTGTGGGTAATAAACATGCACGTCACATATCATGTGGTGATTACGAAATAATCATAAAATGCCTTTCATGACTCTAAGTAGTAGATGTGCAGAGTCATATATATATAGATACAAAGCTTACTATATAGGATTAATAATGAGTCAAAGGGTGTATTGTGCTCGCCTGATAAATAGCGATGAATCAATTATGTCCGAGACAAGATTTAACCATCGGGACGTACAATGTAAGCAAATAATCATCACAACCATTTTGGTTATCATGGATCTATTTTCAAGTTCCTAAATTCAACATTAGCATTTGTTCAGAGGGCGTGGGAGATTAGTAAAGACACACTTTTCTTGTTTGGACATGGACAGATCCAAGCATTCATAATTCAATAACTCACATTATCACGCAGCCGACACATTTTTGTTTTCCCTTTTAGATATGATATTGTTTGTAGTGTTCCCTCTTATCTCAGCAGTCAAGGATACCCAAAACAATTTCACTCCTTCTGGAATGAAAGTTTGTCTAGGATTATCATTTACTGTTAGTACACGTTTTAGTACAAGTTTTGTTAGCTTCAAATATCAAAATCTTATACCGGTATTACGAAATGTTATATCATCATCATCATCATCATCATCATCATCACCATCATCATCCAAGTCGTCATCGTCATCGTCGTCATCACTTCACTACCACCACCATCATCACCCTCATTAGTGTTTTTAAGTAGATGTGTAAAACCTAAAGTTTTCGCTCTAAAATGTTAGAAATAGTATGTCATTATTCATAATGAATGGCAGGAATGTTATTTCTACAAAACGAAATATGTTGATGACAATCCGACCGCCTGTCCAAGACACGACCCCGCGTAGCTGGTGTTTGTTTTACAGGCGTACTGAAACACTGCGTAAATATCATGGCACCTTGATCTCGGGAAAATTAGAAAGTCGTTTTCTTCAGAAATACAGGAAGTGTGATCAGGAAAAGATAATAGATCCCGGTCTACTGTGCTACCTTTCATGCACGCGAGATAATCGTCTGTTCCTGGAGACGGAGATGGTCCTAGGTATGGAATGCACTTTGACCTGAAACTGACATACTTTTTGTTTTCCATCGTTTCCGTTTTGATGGCCTCTGTTTGTGAAAGGATTGATAATGTCTTTTAGATTAAGAAATAAATAAAAAAAAAAACCCCAACTTAGATATCTAATCATTCACCGTCCTTGTTTTTAATTGGTGACTAGGTTTGAAGCACAGTCTAGAGCTCGTTTGAAGTCACTATTTCGCAATTTCAATGGCTTTATTTGCAAATACAACATCGTTAATTAAGTCGAATGCTATCTGGCGTTGTTTCATACCATATTATTAGGTTCTTTATAAATTGATTTGACTACGGCTTACTCCGTTTACTTGATAAAAATAGATGGCTGACGACGTGTGTAATTTGTTAACATCGGGATGCTTACTCCTCCTCGGTACCTGATCCCACCTCTGGTGTGTCCAGGGGTCCGTGTTTGCCCAACTCTTTTATGAGAATTATGAGATCGATCACTGTACGCTATCTTCACCCTTTTCACAATCTATCTAGTAGCTATTATGCAACACCGATAGTCGAATTACGTACAGAGCTGTATAGATTGCTCTAGCTGTATTCGAATACCAATCTCTTAGGACCTGTCGGAAACAACACCGATTTGCAAAATATCAGTAACATAAAACTAGTTTAAGTTATCGTAGCAGATAATTGACGATTGTATGACGTTTGAAAATAGTTGTGGTTTGTTTTGCACATCAATGAGCTCAGCGTCTTCAAATTTTATTTAAATATGTCGATGGAATTTTCATAGAAAAAGAGAAAAATGCCAAACTCATGGGTGTTCACATGGATTGGTGTCTTACGTGGTCTTATCACGCATAATGCCTCATGTTAAAAAAAAACAACTTAATGAGAAACTATATACTACAGACAGGACCACAATGCAAACTGATTTGTATATATAATTGTTCAATCCTGTACAGATAAAGGGTATTATCATTAAATACATTGTGTAGGTATCTTTAATTTTCCTCTATAATACAATGCAGACATCGGGGAGACGTCCTGTTTTGACCAGACTCTTAACTACAAGATGTCAAAAAGACACCATACATACGTCTTGATTGCAATTTTAAAGATAAACGTTTACCTGATGTGTACATGTAATATCAACATCACCAGAAATAAATATTTATTTTCTCAGACAAATCATTTTTATCACAAGTTCACGCTTTCGATCTTTAACTGACATGTGCCACTGTTTGCATGTTGTTGTACGTATCAATCCTTAATTGACATGAACAACTGTTTGTTTGTTAATGTACGTATTGATCAATCTTTATCTGGCATGAACCACTGTTTGTTTGTTTGCATGTTGTGCGTAATCTTTGACATGAAAAACAGTTTCTTTGTTTGTTGTAGTACGTATCAATCCTTAATTGACACGTACCACAGTTTGTATGTTGTTGTACGTATCTTTCGAGATTTTTTCAATCCTTAATTAGAAACACCATAAGCCTTTACATGATTTGCCATACGCATGATAGTACTGTTACGTTTGTAGTGATCCTACCGACGTCAACCTCGATATAAGACGTCCGTTTTGAAGTGCATATTTGAGAAAGACACGTGTGTTTCACTTTTAATACCAGGCCCTTGGTGAAGGAACAGTTATATTTACACTGATTTTGACTACGGATTACTCCGTTTACCTGATGAGGGCAATGAGCTCACGGTGGGTGCGACTGGTAGACAGGGTATACTTACTCCTCCTAGGCACCTGGTCCCATCTCTGGTATATTAAGGGGTCCATATTTGCCCAAATTCCGTATAGGATTTATGAGATTGATTACTGCTCGTTATCTTCCTCTTTTTACAACCTATTATAAGATTCATCTTCACTAGGGAAGACTCATCNATCGAGAATCGACTCCGGAAAACTTCATGTGCAGCTACGTACATTATTTATCACTGCGTTCATGTATGTGAATTGATTGATTATTTACTGTTTTACGTCCCATCGATAATATTTCACTCATATGGAGACGTCACCATTGCCGGTGAAGGGCTGCAAATTTAGGCCTATGCTCGGTACTCAGGGCCTTTGAGCAGGGAGGGATCTTTATCGTGCCACACCTGCTGTGACACGGGGCCTCGGTTTTTCCGGTCTCATCCGAATGTCGCCTTTTACGACACGCAAGGGGATGCTGGGGACCTATTCTAACCCGGACCACCACGGGTTTTCACGTATGTGAATAGTATTGATAAAAATGTAGGAGATAGTTATGAATGGTTGCTATCCATAACCAAAAACAGTGATAGCTTTTTTGGTAGTTTTTTTTTTAAAAACAGGATTAATAAAAAAAAATGTAATCTATTCCTTGAAAACGCCCAAATAAATTAGAAAAATGCCTTGAAATTAAAACATCCCGAATATGTCTGAAAATAGCGTCCAAAAACTCTTTGAAACGCTATCAGATACCAGTAGTCTGGGATAGATCATGTACATGTAGACATCATTGGTAAGTTGGAATATCATGATATATCCTGCCTATGAATTGCATGTCTGCATATATGTTTTTTATATTGCAGTTGCAGAAGTAAATGATGAATGTAATGGCGCCCAATTATGCCGTCCAGTCAGTAGCCGTTGTGATCACGTGCAGGGCAGATGTGTTTGTCAAAACGGATATTCAGCCTCCAATTCAAACAACAAGGTCATCTACTGCAAACAAAAACCTCTACTCTCTACTTCCACTAGCTTTTCTTTACTGAAAGAAAATTGTGACAATAATCAACAGAAATGTTCCCCAGAAAACCATTTAGAGTGCGACAAGGGTGTGTGTGTCTGCACAAAGGGGTACAAAGAAGCTTCCATTGAAATCATCAACGCCTATCCATTTAATGTGGTACAGTGCGTTCCCGTAAATTTTTCGATCGGTAAGTAAAACGTAGATGCATTTCTTGATTATACACCTGCCCATCAATGAATTACCTTAAAATACAGAAATCTTCTGTTCTGTTTGATTGGTAAGAGTCTGCTGAATACACAAAGTGGCCTCGTGCAGTTTTATTCTTAACTTCCAGTATGTTTCGTAAGCGAAATTTACCCGTGATAATCTCAAAAGCCCATTATCAGTTGTGGACAATTTCTTACCATCTTTGGGTACAAAATTGAAATTTTGAGACATTTGGCTTGAGACAATTCAACAGGAGACACCGACTTACAAATTGTGTTTGTCCGACCTTGATAAACCACTCCAGGTTATTTCCGCAATAGTTTGTGCATTTCATGTCGTTCACAAGATCAAACGTCCATAAATAAGTGAATGGTGGATTTAGAAGCTTTACTAAATCTTGTTTACCACATATTTGTAGAATACACACCATCAGTGGCTAAGATTTAAGATATCTGACGCATAACAAACAAATTTAGGTGGAAAAGCATGGGATAATATCAAAATCGAATGCAATTTTCGCAAATCCTTCTGTTTTACAAGGAAAGGACTCGTCTGGCTTATGCAATGCAAACGGGAATTTGAATATCTTGCATTTTTGTAACAATTTGACAAATCATTTCATATTGATGGTATTTAATGTTTGCAGGTGTAAAGATAAAAGAAGACCAATGCTTTACTCCAGCTGCAGGTAAAATCGAAATTGACATTACTTGAAATAGAACAATCAATGATTTACCAAATGTAAGTGCGTATATAATATTTCTACATTGTTTTTGTATAATTTTAGTAACACCTACTCCATCTTCAAAGCCAACAACCGCAAGTCAACCCATCCCACCGACGGTCAGCGGCCAGTTTTCATCTCCATTTGTGTTAAAATCTGACATTCCATCATTATCAACAGATTTCGGACAAACACTGCAATCAGCGTCATTAACAGGTTTGACAAACTTACTACCTACCCGTGCATTCACATCATCTTATAAAACACCGAGATACACGTCCAGAATTCCGGAACCTCCTTCGACAACCCAGATAGAAGATAGTATTAGCAACCCTTTTCCTTCGACAATACTTCCGCAAAGTAATGTGATGGAATCGTTTTCGGAAACAAATCTGGAAACAGAACAAACAGTTCATCACACCCACATTAACTCTTTTTGTACACAATCTATTTCAGACCTAAGGACAAGCAGCGAAAATTATGAACCGTCTTCATCAGGCGTTCCTTCAAGCAGCGAAAATTATGAACCCTTTTCATCAGGCGTTCTTTCAAGTTTATCACTTTTCACAGCAGTGAGTGAAAATGTTCTAACAACCTATTTTCCATCGACAAGCGAGGTTGTTTTATCTTCTACTGCGGACCACAGCTTCAAACCGACATCAATTCCTGTTGGATCATCTGAAGTAATGTCTAGTTCTTTCAACATTGAAACATCTGGATATGTGTTGAAGAGTTCCACATGGTCTATTATTGCATCAATATCAGATACTACCTCAGTTTCATCATCACTTTCAACATCACATTTGAAAACAACTATGTTACCGACATCGTACATGACGGAAAGCGCTCCAAAAGAAACATCAACATTTTCTGAAGCACCTTCCTCTTCCGAATTTGCTGCATCCACTGTTTTAACAAAGCCAAATTTGACTCCTTTTCCAACATTATTTACACAACATACAATATCTACTCCTATGACTATCAGTCCAACTCCAAGTCAGACCACTATTCCGTCTGTTGTCGCCAGTTCAATTGAAACAACAGAATCTATTGTCTTCAGTTCAGTTNTAGTCAGACCACTATTCCGTCTGTTGTCTCCAGTTCAGTTGTAACAACAGAATCTATTGTCTTCAGTTCAGTTGGAACAACAGAATCTATTGTCTCCAGTTCGGTTGTAACAACAGAATCTATTGTCTCCAGTTCAGTTGTAACAACAGAATCGCCTACAGCAACGACAACAAGAATTCCGATTACAATAACAAGAACACCACAACAAACAACCATAAATTTGAGGCCCACTACCACAACCAGTAAGACACATTTGTTCTTGATAATATTCGTTCAATGAGAGCCATTGCAAAATGATATGTTTAATTCTATTTTGTTTTATTTACAGAATTAAACATTTTGGACTTATCTCGTCATCATTTAATGCTTTACTAATTTTACTTCAAAATATTGTCTACTTTACTGTATATATAATGAATAAAGGGAAGTTTTTAGTNTTCGTCATCATTTTTAAAATGTTTTACTTCAAAATATTGTCTGCTTTACTGTTGATATATATAATGAATAAAGGGAAGTTTTTAGTTATATTACGAATGCTTCAAACAATTTTCTCTTTTCAAATAAACTGTTTTCCAGCATCTATTGGAGATTTTTGTGAAAATAATTCCACGTGTCCTGAACACGCCATTTGTGAGAGGCGGGATACCTGCGGGGGCATTATGAAGTGTTACTGCAAGCATGGTCATGTGTCCAGCGAAAAGAAGAACAAGTGTTTAGCAAGTAAGACGGAGCACTGGTTTTAAAGTAATTTTTAAAAAGCAATGAGTAAGTGCAAGAAATGTATATATGCATATGTGTATGGATTGTTCTAGATTTGATCGATTCCTTCCAAAATATTTGGGATGGTGTTGTCATTATTATCGTTATTGTTGTTGTTACATGTTTACATGTGTTCTGACATGCCCTCATTTTTGGTAATTGGTGAATATCAGAGTAGGAAGTTGAAATCTCTGGTCTGAGTTACCGTCTGATTAGGTGAATCTCTTGACTGGATAGATACTTCTCAGTATGTACATCCGTTGCGCAGCTTTGAAGAGTGTTTCAATCACAAAGTCATTGACTCTTAATTCATTTGCCTTCCAAAGTTTGCTTTGAAAACGGACGCCTTCCTGGTAGGCCTAACTGAATCTGCTCATTGATAAATGATAGAACAAACAATATCTTTCTCCTTTATTTCTTATTTAATGATTATGTTTTACACTCAGGTGTTTGTAATCATTCCTTATGGTTCAAGCTTCTGCATGTGAATATTTAGGTATCTTGCGAATGCAAGGTTGATATGGAAAGTAATTTGGATGTGAAATATCTTAATGGCGTTGTTGCACATGCTTGAAAACACTTCACAAAAAGTAAAAAAGAAACGTAAGAAAACCCATGCAACCAAACAGTGCAAACTACTGGAAAAGTCACCGGGATAAATAAATCTTATATGCCCTTGAACACTTGTGATTCTAGCGTCACAGAGGACGCAGTCATCAGGCATTGTAATGAAACGTGGTTTTTTTCTGTTGTCAGATGATGTCCTTAAAATACTTTATTTTTATTGATATGTGTGAGGGCATACAACTGCCTCAAATATTATAGCCATGTTATCACGCAGTTTAACGTAATAATTTAAAGTACACACGTATACAAATTTATATGTGTGTTACAGTTAGTATCAGTCTACCGTTAGTTTTTTATCCATCATAACGTATCTGTCTATACATGTATATAGTTATTTGGCTATCGATTGTTATATTATTCTTTCGATTATCATATCATTCTACCGATTGTTTACACCACTCTATCTATGATTAATCATTTTACCGATTATCATATTCAATCTACCGATTGTTACACCAATCTATCTATGATTAATCATTTTACCGATATTCATATCATTTCTACCGATTGTTACACCACTCTATCTATGATTAATCATTTTACCGATTATCATATCAATCTACCGATTGTTTTATCATTCTTTCAATTATTACATCCTTTAAATTTCTTTATTTCCCTATGTCTTTTGTTATATCTGTAAATTTAGTCGTACCATTCAAGCATTACTCATATAATTTACACTTAATCATACTATTCTGCTGTGAGCAATATTAATCTGTCACTACGCTTTGCCAGGACCTAGACAATGAAGTTGTTCCGAAAGTGGACTATTATCATTTATAGTGGATTATTATTTTTCTTATTTTTCATGTATCAAAATCCTTATTTGTACTTTAATGTAGAAAATCTTTACAATTTGATTTCGATGATAGGTTTCTGGGGACAACCAAAAAGTTTACACGTATTTGTGGGTTTACTATTTTCTAATATGCAGGTAAATTCAGATGAGGATTTTGCTAAATTTGAATTTTCGTAAAGCTTCCGAATTATTGAATTAAATTGGGGATAACATCAAGAGAAAAATATCCCCGTCATGTATTTGTGTGAGATAAGGAACAAGATTGTAATGCCTAGGACTTGGTATTTGTGCCTAGTTCATCCAAAACATTATCTATACCAAGTTCAACACTACGCCTAACTATTGCTTGTGGTGTAAATACCATCATGAACACTAGCTTTGAATTTATATAAAAAAAAGTAGATACACGTACATGTATTTATAGCGTCTTTTATTTTACACCATCAAATTCGAGGATACAATCCAGTTACATGTACTAGTATTGCTACACAAATCTGAAAGTACACATTACTTTTTTCAAATCTGTCATACAGGAATACTATTTTACAGTACAGTATCTTGGTTGGGAATGCACATCGAACAAACAATGTTTAGGACCTAACGCAGCTTGTGTCGCCGGATCTTGTTCCTGTAAAGATGGCTATGTAGCGAGCGGTGATAGAACAAGGTGCAGACGAGAAATGTCCTGGTTCGTGACTTTCCCTCTTCTTGGAGACCGGTGTAATGGTTTTCTCTCCTCGTGCTATAACAATGACGAACAAGAATGTAGAAATAAGAAGTGTGCCTGTAAGGCGGGATATAGAGAAATGCAAGACAATGAACGGAAGTTACGTCACAAGGATTATCAGCAATGTATCAAAAACGATACAATATCTGGTATGTCAGTAACATTGATCTATGTTGTGTGTGAAGCATATTTTGCCAAAATAGTATAGTCAATTCTTCTATTTAATGCGGAGGAAAGTTTCAAAGAATTTGAACGCTGTAAATGTAGAAGGTCACACATTGCATTATACTGAACTTCAATATTGAACAAGGAAGTACCAAACTCTAGAGGTAGCAGACAACTGGAATGACTTTTTGTTTATATAGGTACTCTGAAAGAAACCACAAGATGTACGGATTTCACTGAGTTATCAGACCCCTACGATTCGGAGGCAAACAGAAGCAAGTTTTTATTGATAATATCATGATTTATAATTAATCTACTGTTAGGGTGCTGAAACTTATTTTATCAATACCTCCATTTTGCATTTTTCTGAACAGAAATTAGAGTGATGCAAGGAGCCATTATCGGAGGAATCATAGCCTTCATTGTTTTAGTGCTTACAGTGGTAGGAGTGATATCTTACATCAGATACAAAAAGAGGTGATTCATTAACTCATATTACTTTGGACTAATTTGGATACCTTATATAGAAATTGACAACAGAATAGAAATCACAGTTAATTTTTGCATTGTAGATTTATTAGTTGAGGAAATTATGTAAACGTATGAGAAACACGAACTTTATTTTTAGATAATTAATTCCATTCTTTAGAAATTTAATTTCTGTTTCACATTTCAAACAATATAACATTTATTTGCAGATAATTTGTTAGACAATATGTGCTTTAGCAAACATTTCTTTCAATTTTACGTTTGTTTTCAATTGTGCAGAACAGGCGACATGAATAATGATTCGGGATCTGAAATATCATTTGAGCGACAACTCCCTAGTGGGAGGAATCAGTACACAATGGGTCTCCAATTCCAGGCGCCCTTCACGTCATCATACATACACAACGCGACCCTGCGCTGACCTGCTGCCAATGAGGTCCTACATCCGTCTCTTTTTAAAGAAGGAACTTTGAACACACGAGTCTCCGAGAGGACGAGTTGAAATCACTGAACGGAACTCTGGCCAAATTTTATTTCGATGAAATTGACTACAAGTCACATGATGACTTCAGCAGATTACATGAAGATGGAAAGTGATGACGTCATTTTTGTCATTTGATTCGAGATTACAGTTCACTGGAACTGACAATGGTGTGAATGAGTACTTGTGTGTTCGGAACATTTACTTGATTGTGAGTACTGAAATAGCTCTTCATTTTTAAAGATATTTATGCCTGTATATAGAGTGTATACATCATTTTATTACAATACATTTTATATGTTTGTGAACAATGTTAGGTTTTATCTCAATGTACTTTTTCAATAGATATTTACCTATATGTGCATGTGTATCTTCCTCAGTATTCTGTTGTCAATTCTGATTTCATCAACCTGTATTCAAAGAAAGAATGCTGTATTCATGAAATGTAATATTGCTGGAAATTATTTGGGACACTTAATGTATATTCGTTTGTTGTTATAATGGAGATCCATTAAAGACAGTAAATACTAGAAGGCATGATATACATATCGGTACGTCATAGGGCTGTCACGGTTAACCGCAGTAAATTCNACTACGTCATATACAACTTCATCCAAATGCAGTTAATAATAACCAATAACTAGAACATTACAATAAACAAGAGGCCCATGGGCCACATCGCTCACCTGAGTGAATTGCCCTCTTTCAGCAGTGGTATGATCAGTTTTTGAATCGAGGCAAGCTGCTAATATGCTGACTTCAGACAAGTTGGTGTCGCAGGGGGGTATTCAACAGTTCAGTATTAAGGCAAGCAATTTCGTAAATACTAATCGGTCCATGTAATAAGAAATTAGTTACTCAGTATTGATCTAATCCATTAAGTAAAAAAAAAACTGGTCTGATTGTGTTTCAAGTTGTTTA
>CAJDSM010017200.1:6632-16946 GCA_903981925.1 Ostrea lurida | reverse complement strand
CGGCTAATTTTCAAGATTTTAGGGTACAGTATTCATGAAACAAACAGATTTAGCTAGTGATCATATTGCATTTTCATCTAAAGAACTGCTCAGTGTTCACAGTATATTATTATTTTTCAATGACAGTTAGCTACATGTATTATTATTATTAGCTAGTTTATAAGAAGAACTCGTAAGCTGTACGAACTAGTTTCTGATCCTTATAAATATATTGTATACAATAAAATACGTTCAATTCAATAAGACATTCACAGAAATCCAATTAATTATATATCTACCCTCGCATTCTACAAAGATGTATGACATTTGTTGATCTTCCAGTGGTTTTGGTAGACCTGGTAAAGGATTCCGTATGCAAAAACACAATGCTGCCACTGCCTCCTCCACAATGGTTATGTTGTCCGATGGAATGCCAGCCTGAAATAAAGTTTAAATCAACATCCTGGTTCATCATGTCTGGCGTGATCATACCTATTGTTAGAGCGTTCTTTACACACTGATTTTGAAATATAAATCCCGGTCAATGGGACATGCTTACTCCTCCAAGGCACATGGTCTCACCTCTAGTGTGTCTAAGGTATGTGTTTATCCAGTTCCTTATTGAAGCTACGAGATTGATCGCTTTCGTTATCTTTACCTTTTCATTTTATTACATTCCCTATTTAGGCATTTTTTTTCAATTCTGAAGACAGAGCGTTGAAATATCATATAGATATTGTATTTCCTCATATAAATGTTTAGGCAATGACTACGGCATACGGACAATGAATATAATGTTCATAAAATATTTGCTGTTTGCTTGTTAAAACATACTTACTTTTTCAGCAGCTTCTTTCATGAATACTCTAGAATCGTCGCAAGAACAAGTTGGCACTGTCAGAACGTACTTGAATATAATGGGTACAATATGCAAATGTTTGCACAAAGTGGACCTCATGTGACTATCCATGTACTCCAAGACTGCTGACACAACATCAACAGATTTCATTTCCTCCTTCCCGTTACTGCTTTCCACGTATCCAGGTACCTACGAAATATTATCAATAAAAAACGTAATATATTAATGTAATTATATATGCTAAGAAAATATTATATAAACGTAGCACTAAAATAAGACCATGTGGTCAATGAAATGGGCGCCTCTCGAACCTCCTGGAAACGAATATATGGACAGCTAGGTAGATGCTGCATCGTCGACTATCACTTGAAACGACAAAATGTCTTAACAAAAACAGGAAGCTTAAGTTATGTCCTCTACGAAGAAATCTGGTCAACTTGCGGCTTCATTTGACAAACACATTACATTGCAAATTGTGATCCATAACACGCCTTCAAACACAATGGATTAAAGACTCTAGAGCTTTTAAAGTTTGTAGAACAGCAGCTACTTCTCTGCAGAAGCGCTGGTTCGCACGGCGATGTTCTAAGGACTATTTAATCGCGAAAAAGTAAGTGACAGAATTCCAACATTTAACAAGAAAAACAATTGTGTTCCAACCCAGTCCCAGAATTCCCTAGCTAAAATAGCAGACCATAAACTATTGCAGAGAACTATGGGTATATGTGGCAGACAGAACTTGGGAATATGCATATCCTGTGATCATTCATCCAGACAATCGCTTTTCCAAAGCTATTATGTTTAGTATGTCTTAACCAATCTTTCAATTTAAGTCCATTCGAGATTTTTTTCCAGGAATATTCAGCTATGAATGAATTGCTACACATTTTGATAAAAGGTGTAGCTCTCTTGGCACTTTTTGTGCCGAAGTATTTATCTATGCGCAGACATGTTTTTCTTGAGTAAGACTCTAAACAAGCTCTATAAAACGTATTTGAAACCTTGAGCATATACTCCATTTGAGTATGAAAATGCGTTCATCAAAAAATTATAAGGACGTTGAATAAACGCACTCAAGTAAGTTTCATAACCTCAATGCCAGAATGCTGAGCGTTTAGCGAGAGAGCAGCCACTGTCTATCATTACATATTAGATCAGAATCGGCGAGGGCACGAGTGGGGTTTGAATGAGTGACCTCTGGGAAGTCACGAAGCGAACGTTCTAACTACTGCATGAGTCAACGTGACGGGTAAATGTTGATATTGCGTATTTTTGATTCCTCTATATCTTGTTCTTCAGTAGTCTATAGTATACTCACCCTGTCACTCACACAGAGCAAATCCCAAACAAAATCACGAAAAAGAAGGAAATTGCTGCTTTCACCCGAATGGAAATTGTGATACTCCGCATCAAATCCAAACGCTCGAAATTCCCCATACTCCGTAAACAACGCCACTGTTGGTGTTACTAACGACAGAGAACTGGTAGCGTGCTTGTTGAACGGGATGGAGAAACTTTTCATGTCTTCTGTTGTGTCATCCTTAACCATGTATGCGTTTGTACTGTAATTTGTTCCAAGTTTTATTCCAACGATAACTTCAATATTTCCGGACATGACTGATCTTCTTATGAATGTTCTCGTGAATTCAATTTAAAGAAAGAATGGGATTAGATATCCTCACTCATTGACAATTGTTTGGCGTGCGTTTATTGTCATTATTTGGATACTCCAACCTCACCACTCGAGCTCATTTTCGCTGAAAAGAGAAATAAAATGTGCATGAATAGCAATCTGCATTATTGACTATCACTCAATTGTTTTGGACTTCTTTCACTATCCCCATTTACCATAACTCCATGTTCTGCTTATATCTTACAAGTTAAATGTGCATGGACCATATTCTCCAAACTAAAAACACTAGATGAAATAGGGGACGTCAGCTTGCACTAGTGATTTTTTTTGAGCGACCAACAATTAAAACCGTGCGCTATATTTACCGGCAACATCTGTTGCATTCGAAAAGGGTTTCAGTACCGCAGGAGACATTGTTACGGCAACTAGGGCCTGTTTTAGTTCTGAAAATGTCAACACATTATTTTTTTTTAAAGAAAAACCACGAGCTTTTGAAATTTTAATTAAGTTTTCATTACGAGACATCATCTATTATTTTCTGTTTTCTGCTTGCTTTCTCTTCCTTGGTGTACTCAAACAAGATGTTCCTGTAACTTTTGGAAATAAATTGTGGGGGGAAAAAAACAACATTTGTTTCGCTTTTTATTCAGATTACTTAAATGTTGTTTAGATACAATATATTGGATATCGGGACTTTGCATATCGTATCGAAATTATGCTAGCAATACACAGCCCTATTGGTAGCATGTCGTTTCGACATCGCATCACATGTTATGCGAAAATGACTTCAAGATACAGAGTTCGAGTTTCTTATTCTATTTATATGTTTTTTTGGTTTTTTATTGCATGTCATATTAATTGGACTTAATGATATAAAGAACAGACTTACTATTATATGAATTTGATGTCGTTGTTTTAAAAACAGACCACACGAAGTGATGTTTTTACGTAATCTTACGCCGTCTGAATCTTATGAATATGACTTGATGAAATATAGGGTCAATGAAATATCACACATTTTAGACTGAATATTATGTGCATCCGACAAAGTAATGCATCGATTTGACAGTACAGTATAGGTTCATGACATATTGTTGTAACCATGAAACTTAATTTGATATGATATTGACAATTTGATGCATATTTGGCAGTCTTAAGAACGTTTGTATCTATTGATTTACGCAGTGGCGGATTTAAGTGTATATATGATCTTATTTTTATTTCTCTTCTGAGAAAACTTATATTCCATTCAAAAACCTTCAAAATTTGCGTCATTTTATTGACTGAAAATAACAGAAATATAGTGAAAATGATTACTTCGGAGACAAATTTCAAGTCCTACAAAATTTATAAAACGCTGGACCCACTGGGGACCTCAAGGCGGTCCCCAGACCCCCTGCCTCATATGATGTTGTGCCCCACTCCCCCTAACTTGAATTTCTGGATCCGCCCCTGCTCTTGTGGGATAGGAAAATTCCACCGACTGGACAAGATTCGCTGTCTAGGACGAGGCTGTGCCGAGTCCTAGACTTCTAGAGGTGGAATTTCCCTATTTCGCACGATTAAATAATGAAGGACCATTTTTCTCACATTTTATTCACTCTTTAGGGCATAAAATCAGGGCTTTGAGGAGATTTGGAATTATCAATACATGTATCAAAGAGCAAAAAACTGATTATACAGGCCGACAGAGCATACCCACCCACCCCATTTAGTCGCCTCTTACGACAAGCAAAGGGTATACTGAGGATATATTCTAACCCGGATCCCCACAGGACGATAATATGATCGAATGCCAAGTCTTCGACAACGGACGGCCAAAATAATATAAGCTCATATTAAAAACAAATGTCTCCTCACCTTCCGAATTTAAAAATGCTCCAAAATAATACCTCCTCTCCTTTTAAAATACACTGTATGGTATGGAGGAGAAAGGATGACATTTGGACGGTACTTTTCGCTTTGAGAAAAAAGATGGGGAAAAAATACACTGTACTCAAAATCGATGCAACCAATGTTTTTGTTGTATATGATACAGAATCGGGGATCTCCCTAGTTTTAAGGGTGTATAAGTTTAAAGTTTGCAAAGTCTACAATCGTCATTAATAAATGACAATTTTTCAACCAACATTATGTATTCTGTTGTTAATTACTAACAAGAAAAATAACAAAGCTACGGGACAGGAAAAAACGGTTTCTTGTATGTTTATAAAAATGGAGAGCATAATAATGACTATATTATGCTGAGCTACCAGTAGGAAAGTGAACATGTCCTTGTGTACATGAAAAAATTATAAAACTCTTATTTGATTATATATGAAGTTTCCTCCCAACCCCTCCACTTTCAGTGTTCTTACCTTTTTTTCTTTTTGAGTTGCTTGTCACATTATAGTATAGAAGTTTACCCCCCCCCCCCTTCTTAGAAGCGATGTTTCATCCCCACCCAAAATAATTAGATATTTAGAAAGCATAGGCGTAGGACTGTTTTGAAATGTGGGAAGGGGGGGGGGGTCAAACTTCAAAACTTCTAATAATAATTCGACAAGCAAAGATAAAGTTAATTTAAAAAAAAATAAATGATAATGATGAAAAGGTAATAGAACAGTGAAATGTGTGTGTGTGGCGGGGGGGGGGGGGGGGCAAACTTCTCAAAATCACTGGGAGGTGGTGGTGGAGCATCCTTCTAAGATGGGGGGGGGGGGATATTCTCGTATGCAGATAATTTGACCAAGCAGACATTAAAAGATGAAGGTAATAGAACACTAAATGTGGAAGGGAGAGGCAAACTTCTGAAATATGTAACATGATGCAGAAAAAAGTTACTTGACGAAAAAAAAAGGGGGGGCACATAACACACACCCCCCTGACTCCTACGCCCATGGAAGGTAGAACGGTTTTAAAAACACTATACAAATATTGATTGGGGTTGAGGGCAGCATTGATTTATGTTAGTCCCACGGGACAGAATATATATTGCCCGTTGCGGAGCGGTTATATGAAAAACAAAACGAATCAATAAAATAGTTTGTTATATATATATTCAGACAGTAGGCTAAAGAATAGTTTCTACACTCAAAGGTCAAAACGTATTTTCCGACTGCTAATTTTCACTATATAATTCATTGAATAATACATTTTTTTGAGCACTGACATCAATATTTCTACTGCCATCAACTATAAAAATCTCACAAATCATGCACAATGGCCTAAATTTAAATCTGTTACTATCATTATTTCTCTCTGTGTTACAATTTTTAACACTCACTGGGATCATCATGTTTTATGAATTTTTATTTGAACGTACTCTTACACATTTCATGGATCTTGAGTGAATTCTGCATTTATTCTGAAAATTTCAACATGCTAACATTAATATTAAAATTTTTGTGAAGTTTTTAAAATATGAAAGTTGTTAATAGATATATAGTGAAAATTGGCAGTGCGGAAATACTTTGACCCTTGAGTGTATATTCTCTATGTAGAGAAAATACTCAACATAATTGATATTTGCTTAGAACTCCGAAAATTATATTTACAAGTTAACACCGAGACCACGTGTGTCGTTCTCTTGCTATTTCTATCCTTTAACAGTTGTCCACTCTCGGTATCGGTAGTGCTATCTGGAGAATCTTGCCATGATTTCTTTCATTTCTTTTTTAAAACATCATCTTGTTTTTTAATTGTGACGTTAAGTTTGTTTTGTAGTCGCGACATTTTTATTACGTCACAATACATCAATCTACTTGTCATAATCAAACTCACTAAAAAGGTAGGAAAACATCTCTACCGGTCAATATTTCAAAATTAAATGATTGGCAATACTTTTCGGAGGAGCAAATATTAATTATATGTTTAGTGTTTTCTCTATATAAAGAATATAAAGACTATTCTTTACTGAATATAACAATTTTTATTGGCTGATATACTGGATTATGACGTTTTAGATTATGACGCCATTAATTATGACGTTACATAGTTGCAGCTAGTTTCGAACAGTCGCGCCTTACGCAGTGATAAGCATAATTAGAAAATCAGATAGCCTACGCAAGAAACTTCATTGAAGAAAATGACTAACTCAGGAAACAAGAGGGTAATGTTGCACATCGAAATTTCCTCGTTGCTTTATGCTTTATCCAAAGTACTAACTTGGTTAATTGTCTTTGGGATATCTGTAAACAATTTATTGACCAGTCTTGGTTCTTAATATTTCTAAAACAGTGCACAATCAAGTGATAGAGAAGTAATGAAACGCATTGAAAGAATCAAATACTCTTCTCTCACCGAAGAAAATCCTCGGTTTTGATCACGTCCTATTTCTGAGTTCATATTTTAAAAACAACGGTAATGTGTACTGAGGAACGTTTTCCTTTTTCAGAAATTGGATGAATCAGAGATCGAAGAGGCAGCATCAGCTCTCCAGAACCTATCTCTGACGGCAGCCGAGGTTTGATCATTTACTATATAATTTATATTTTGAACATGGGATTCTAATTTCTTCTAAGAGTTTCGTAAGATATAGGAATTTCATACTATTTTTATAGTAGGTGGGTTGCAACAGAGGGACCAAAATGGCGCAGAAAGACAAGAACTCGACTAACAAAGGTAACATACATTTGTGAATACTGCAAAATACTTGAGGGGTGGGGGGGGGGGAGGGATCACAAAAATCATGGTGCCGGGAACAAAAGGAGGACGGCTTAAAGTTTTAAACAATCCATAGGAAGACTATAAAGTATGATTATATTTAATATAAATTTGTTTTGTATACATTCATGTATAGACACAGTCTCGGATTCAGCGCCGAAAAGATTCTAATGGAGGCCATGCCAAAAGCCATCCAAAGGTGTGTTGTTTTTCTCATTCTTGTTTTATTTTGATGGTTTACGTTATCCAAGTTTTGTGCATATATACATGCACATGCAAATCAACTTTTTATGGTTGGAATTTTCAGGATTTGCCTTTTTTAAACGATTTGGATGCGAGCATCACAGCAATGCTAACGTCGATCCGGAAGTCCGTAAGTACCTTACCTAAACTACTGCATGTAATACTCTAACTACGTGAATATGGATATCAACCTCTCCCCCCACAATCAACCACTTACGTCACCCCCACAACCCCCACCACACCACCACCACCAAAAATTGAACACAAAAACTCCATGTTTTCCTATGGTGAGTGGGACGTGGACGTTTTTTAGATTGCTCCGAAGTTTGCTGAATCTGGCGAATTATATTGTGTCGAACTATATTCCTATGTGAAATCATGAAAACATTCACATCAGATACATTGAGATAGATTATTTTCTGTTCACCTGGCCAACACAATGGGTTTCACGGCGGGTGTGCCGGCTGACGGAGAATGCTTACTTCTCCTAGGCACCAGATTCCCAACCCTGGTCTTACCAGGGATCCGTGGTTGTGACCAACTCTGTTTTGATTGTTTGGGACAAAAACACAATGTTCGCCTATTTATATGCTTCACCCGTTGACCATAAAATGCATTCGAAACCCGACTAACCCATAAAACACGCACATAATTATAAAATATACTATATTTTCAGTGAAAATTAATCTATTCACAGTGATCTTGTTATATATTTTAGTTTTAAACAGATGTCAAATGGGACTAAGAGCTCAGATGCAATGACTCCCAAGCCAGCTAAAAACAAAACACGTAGTACCATACTGGGGTGGCATAAACAAGTTTAGCATTGAAACAAAACGTTAAAAGAGCGTGGCTACTAGTATATTACAAAATTGGTGTGAAAATTTTTTTTTAAACCATAAGTATATACTTTATAGTTTTAATTTCGAAGTTTATCATGACTGCGTAACTTCATGTAATACTGTTTGATTTCTAATGGAAATTCAATATATTTGAAAAGTGACTGTTTAATTATAAACAGATGAGTGGCTCCTCAGTGACAGAACTTGCAGATTCTCGCAAGACAAACTTTGCATGCCACCTAAGGCCGAAAATGTAAGTACATGCTTGAATAAGAAAACAAATTGATCATGATGGAAAATTTTCATAATATAGAACCGTGGCTATTTACCTGTTTCATCTTTTGCAGCAATGAACAATATCTTGCAACGAAGGCCTAGGAGTCGCGCCACTACTCGGATTGATCAAATCAAAGAAGATACAAGCGCAGCCTGCAAACTGACTCTACTATAGAGGAGCATGTGGCATTGTTTAAGCAGACTTATCTTTTGAACTCATTAATTTATCAGATTGAGAACACTTAAAATGACATATAAAGTAATTTTCAGATATCCTTTGGTATTCATCTGGTTTATTATACCCAATGCTTACAAGGAGTATTATTTGCCTTACGTCCCTCCATAATTTAGTCCTGTATGCCCCATTTGGTCACTTATATGGATTGCCATGCTTTCTGTCTTGTAGCCTCAGGAACACATATCCTTCGGCACATTGAATTATTATATCAACGTTGGGTAGTGTGTCGTTAAGCACGTGGCTTTGTTCTATGTGCTCAAACCAATTGCCGTCCGGTTATATCTCAGCAGAAGTAGTGTGAGGTGGCTTTGTCCGTTACCCCCCCCCTCCCCCTTCCTACCATTTAAATTTTAAAATGTACATTAAGTCCGATTTCCACCCTGAATTACTGCATGACTATTACATATATTATTAGTAATTTTCAAGCAAACATAAATGAAAATAAAAAAGAATTATTTGCTGAGGACGCTATTAATTTATCCGTGCCGGTTGTTGACATCACAGGCACTTGGTTACTGTAAATAAGATATGACGTCTTTATACACTATTAATAACACGTGTTCAATCTGGTTAAAATCAGAATCCTTTTGATCCGCTCACATAGGATCGCTACACAAGGAGCGGATCAAAGGGAATCTGATTTTTAATCAGATTGGGATGATGTTGTGTGCATTTCTGCACCTCCTACAATAACAGTGCGTGCATATTTTTCATTTTGCTGGAGGGGTTCTCACACAACCCTGGCAGTGGCGGATTTTAAGTGTGCCGCCCCCCCTCCCGGCTCCTCCCCCACTTAAAATTTTACAAGTGTAATACGTAATCTTATTTTTCACTGGGAAAAATTAATAAATTACACACGGCGCCCCCCCCCCCCCCCCCCTTAATGACAATATCTTTGAATTTATTGGTTGACTTGTTTGAGAAAACGTATTATTCTATTTAAAAACCTTTCAAAATATAGCGTCATTTTATTGATTGAAAATGACAGAATATATGTGAAATGAATGACTGATGTACGGAGAACAAATCTTCAAGCCCTATAAAAATCTCTAAATTTCTGTCTGGAGCTTCCGGGGGCTCATATGATGTTGCGTTCCCCGTAACTCGAATTTCTGGATCCGCCCCTGTTAGAGTATGACTTTTAAAGAAATATCGTACATTTTAGACTGAATACGTATTATGTGACATTTAACTTGGTGCATACATAGTAGTCTTAAGACAGCTGTAGCGTTCCATATATAAACAAAAGCACTGGAGAAAACCAAGGAAACTGTTGTTCTCGGCCGAAGGCCTCGGATAACAGTTTCACGGGTCTTTTCCACTACCTCAGGACAATAGTTTTGACTGTTTCTGTTACCTTTCCGGATAAAGAACTGCTACATGCACAAACATTTCCCATTGTGACGCAGGCGACATGTAATTTTACGTAACTCATGTAAACAAACCAAAGTAAACACGATGTCACGACCATTCGAAGTTCTCAGTATATGTTTCATGTTTGTTGTTAAAATAGGTTGTTAACATAACAGTCCAAACTATCGGGGATGACAAAAAAAACTCTGGCAGTATATCTCTTGGTCATCCCCGATACCTTGGGACA
>CAJDSM010017199.1:0-17148 GCA_903981925.1 Ostrea lurida | reverse complement strand
CCATGTTCACGTCTCCGTGTACACGGTACCAATATTCCTAATCCGATTCAAATACAAATTTCTCTTATAAAGCGCACAGCGCAGAGAGAAAGAACATGTGCCTGTACGTCATAAACATGAAAAATAACGTTGGGGAAGGCAAACGTCATACAATTTCTTGCGTCAAATTTTTGACGATGTAATATTGGCAAATCGAAAATTTACGTCGGAAAAGCTGGCATTTTACAAATATTGAATGCGGTCGAGGGCAGCATTGACTATGTTATTCCCAAGGGACGGAATATTGCCCGACGCGGAGCGGTTATATGAAAAACAAAACGAATCAATGAAATACATGTGTTTGTTATATATTCAGACAGTAAAGAATAACGTTAGTTTCTATATTCTCTGTGTAGAGAAAACACTCAACATAATTGATATTTGCTTATTCGAAAATTATATTTACAAGTTAACACCGATACCACATGTGTTGTTCTCTTACTATTTCTATCCTTTAACAGTTGTCCAAACTCGGTATCGGTAGTGCTATCTGGAGATTCTTTCATATTTTTTTTTTAAACGTCATCTTGTTTTTTAATTGTGACGTTATGTTTGGTTTGTAGTCGCGACATTTTGATTACGTCATAATACCTCAATCTACTCGTCATAATCAAACTCACTAACAAGGTGGGAAAACATCTCTACCGGTCAATATTTAAAATTAAATGATTGGCAATATTTTTCAGAAGAGCAACAATTAATTATGATTAGTGTTTTCTCTATATAGAGAATATAGAGACTATTCTTTACTGAATATAACAATTTTTATTGGCCGATATACTGGATTATGACGTTTTAGATTATGACGCCGTCAATTATGTCGTTACATGTTGCAGCTAGTTTCCTTAGTCGCGCCTTACGCAGTGATAAACATAATTAGAAAACCCTATAGCCTACGCAAGAAACTTCAATGAAGAAAAATAACTAACTCAGGAAACAAGAGGGTAATGTTTCCTCGTTGCTTTATGTTTTAACTGAAGTACTAACTTGGTTAATTGTCTTTGGGATAATTGACCAATCTTGATTTTTAATATTTCTGAAACAGAGCACAATCAAGTGATAGAGAAGTAATGAAACGCATTCAAAGAATCAAATACTCTTCTCTCGCCGAAGAAAATCCCCGGTTTTGATCACGTCCTATTTCCGAGTTCATGTTTTAAAAACAACGGTAATGTTTACTGAGAAACGTTTCTTATTTTTCAGAAATTGGACGAGCGAATAGAAGAGCAGCGTCAGTTCCAGAAGATATCTCTGGCGCAAGCCGAGGTTTGATCATTTACTATATATAGATGCTATATTTTGAACGTGGGATTCTAATTTCTTTGAGAGTGTTCGTAAGATAGTATAGGAATTATACATTTAATTTATATTGAATAGTTAGGTTAGTCAACAGGTCAAAAGACGCAGAAAGACTAGATGAGACAATTGTGTATTGAAGATACTTGAGAGGGTGGGGGGGATGGATGCAATAACTATGGACGGGAACAAAATGAGAACTGGCTTAAAGTTTATAGTCATATATTAGGAGATGTTAAGCATGTATTTATTTAATGTAATTGTTTGTATACATTCTATAGACACAGGGTCTCAGATTGGCAGGGCGAAAAGATCCTATGATCGGTCATGCAAAAGCATCCAAAGGTGGGTTATTTATTTTTCATTCTGTTTTATTTTGATATATTAGGTTATCTTATTTTGTGCATACATCTTTTTATGGCTTGAGATTTTTCAAGGATACTGCTTTGATTTAAGCAATTAGAGCGAGATCACAGCAATGCGAATCCGATCGGGAAGTCCGTAAGTACTTAACTTAAAACTACTGCTTGGAATACTCTAGACTACGGTGTATATTGTGATACACTCGTTCCCCCGCCCCCCGTGAACAAAATCTTGTGACATGTTTTTAGAAGCTCGCGAAGTTGTCTGTTGTCGTATCGGAATATTATTGTGTCGAAACTATATTCTATGTGAAATCATGAAACAGTTCACTCAGATAGCATTATTATGTTTACCTGGCCAAGAAGAAGTGGCTACGGCGGGGTGTGACCGGTCGGACGGGAATGCTTATCCTCCTAAGAGACATATTCAACCTGGGTTATCCAGGGGTGGTTTGCCAACTCTTGTTTGCATGTTGGACTTAGACTGACGATGCTTAAATTCGTTGTCTTGCTTTCTTCCGTCAGATACACAGAGTAATACTTGACTTGTATGGAAATATACTATTAAGTTTTTTTCTACACAAAGTCATACTGATAGACATTGCATATTTATCTTATACAAAAAGGCGAGTTAACATTGTGTCTAAACGTAATCATGAAATCCAAAAACATATACAAAAATCGAGTGTAGGGCAACAGCGGACTCCGAAAAAAGCGAAGGTAGGATAGGTGCCATGGAGGAGTAAGCACCTCTGCGACCGGTCACAGCGGCGCGTGAGCCCTTAGTGAAAAAGTAACGGGATTACCGTAGTCAAATCTAGTAGGAAAATGAAGCTAACAGGGTATGAAAACAAATCGAGTCAACCATATGACTTAGTGATAATTTGTATCGCAAAGCAAGGTCTTATAGCGGACGTAAGAATTTTGCGGAAATGTGAGCTTTAAACGAGATGTTTAACCTGCAGCAGTACATCTTTTGTAAGTAGTTTGGCCTCGCTTTAAAAAAGTCCTGCATACGCAGTAGGATAGCTCTTGCGTTCGAATCAACCGCGATCCCTTGGGAGATATACAGACCATTAAGCGGTGTAGTGGTATATATACATAGAAAGGAAAGTAGATGCACAGTCAGTCATCAGCTTAATATATAATGTAGTTGTCAGTCTGCTATTAGAGTCATGTCTAAGGTAAAATATCAATATGAAGCAATAGTAGATTCCTGTGGTGTCCTTTAGGTCGAGTTCTCGGAATTATAATAAATGGAATAATTGTGAAAATGGTATGATATCATAAAAGGAACAGTTTAATGATGATTGATGTATTGTTTGTCGTCCCACTCGAGAATACTTTCACTCATATGGAGACGTCACAGGGTGAGAGGCTGCAAAATTAGGCCTATGCGCGGCAGCTCAGGGCCGTGAGCAGGAGGGAGTCTGTTTAGTGCCTACACCTGCTGGTATCCGGACTCGTTTTTTGCGGTCTCATCGAAGTACGCCCTTCTAGTGCGCATTTACGACACGCACGGGATGTTGCTGAGGACCTATTCTAAACCGGATCCACGGTGGAAGCAGTTTTAATGAAATAAAGAATTCGGGAAATGGTTTTTCCGTTGTCTCGGGGCTGACATATAGGAATATAAATTTCCCCAGCAAAGTATCATTTTTGGCCACATGACGGGGTGGGGTATAGGAATGCAAACAAAGTAAGCATGATGAATGATTAGGGAATGAGTTTGTGTTCGTGGGTGTGTCATCTTCCAGAGTATCAGTTATATCAATAAATTCATTCTTAGGCGTATTGAGAGAGTATGGATGCAAGTCGTCGGATAATTTAAATATATTTTATTGCTATAATATATTTAGATAGTGAACTTGTGAATGATTGAAAAAATGAGCTGCATGTGTTTTAAGCTATTCTTATTGAAACTAAATACTTCGAGTTAATCATTTACTTATTTGTATATACTATAAATTCAATGAAAATGACTTATTCAAGTGGACTGTATAATATTTTTATAGTTTTAAACAGATTGTCAATGTGGGACTGGTTAGCTAGATGCTATAACTTCCCAGCCACCTAAAAAAAAAAAGTAAGTCCATACTGGGGTGAGATAAAACGTTTAGCATGAAACAAACGTTCAAGATCGTGTCTACTAAGTTGTAGTATTTTACAAATTTGTGATGAACATTATTATTTTTAAACCAATAAGTATACTTTCAAGTTTATTTTCAAGTTTCAAGTGCTCTTGTACTCATGTATACTGTTGAATTTCAATGGAAATCAATATTTAGAAAGTGATGTACAGTATAGTACAATGAGTGGCTCTCAGTGACAGTTGCAGATCACGCAAGAAACTTTGCAGCCATCTAAGGCGAAAGCTATTACAATGTATGTTGAATAAGAAAACAAAATTGATCATGATGGAAATTTTCAAATGATTAGAGGTGGCTATGTTACCTAGTTCATCTTTTCAGCATGAACAAGTATTTGCAAAAGAAGGCTACGGTAGTCGCCCTACTCGGAAGAGAATCAAAGAAGAGATTGAAAAACGAGCCTGCGACGACTGACTCTGACGATAGATGGAGCTGGCTCTTAGTTTAGCAGATTATCTATTGAACTCTAATGTACAGAACACTTAATGATGACAATAAAGTAATTTTAGGATAATCCTTCGTATTCACTGGTTTATTATACCCATGCTTCGAGGAGTATGTTGATTTGCCCTACGTTCTCACATTTTTTCAGTACATGGTGACTTATCAATAATTTTCGGTAAACCACATTTGGTCATTATTATATGGATTTGCGAGCTTTCGTGTTTGTGCCTCAGGAACCATACTGCGTATGAATTTTCAAATGATATCATTCATTGGCATGAACCAAGCCCGTACTCGCGGGGGTGGGGGTGGTTTTTCGTTACCCCCTACCCTTAGCACATTTAAAGCAATTGCACAAATTATCGATTTCACCTGAATACTGCAAGACTATTATACAATATATAGTAATTTTCAGCAAACTAAATAAAAGATAAAAAGAATTTGCTGAAGACGCAATTAATTTATCCGTGTCCGTTGTTGACCACAGCTCTTGTTTCTGTAAATAACGATATGACGCTGTATACTAATACTAGTAATAACACGTGTCAATGTTGATTAAAATCAGATCTTTTGATCGCTCACATAGATCACTACACAGGAGCGGATCAAGATCTGATCTAATCACATTGACACGTGTTAATACCGTGGCGGATTTAAGGGGGGGGGGGCTCTTTTGTGACCAAATTATCATTATGTATAAGAATTATTGCTAAATAAACCACTCAAAAGAACTTTAAACCCCTTAAAACCCAAAAGTTCGGGCGCTTCGCCCCCTGGGCCTCCCACTTCGGTTTTATTCTAGATATCTAGCCAAGCGAGTGTAGCAGGCGCACTTTTTTCAAAGGACCGGGCCCCCATTCGACAACATGAATACCGTGCACTGGGGAGTGCGTGTGCATTCGACCTCCTACGAAACAGGTCGCCATTTTTATTTTGCTGGAGGGCCCCACAACTCCTCCACAAAAGTCTGGGGACGGGCCTGGTTAAAATCCTTCAAATAAACACTTCTATACGCCGTTTTCGATATCCGTACGAGTATTTCCCTTTGGAGAATTGGACAATCACTGGCGCGCACGAGTGTACTCAGCAGTTTTTTATATGCAGTTTCATCAACCGAATATCAAAGTTTAGGCAGTAATTGCTTATAAATACGAATTCCTATATCACATTACATGTATTTCGTTGATCGTTGACCTGTATCATATCCAAGATAATGATATTATGCAAATACATGTATAGACATTATTATACCCACGCAACGAGTTGCGGAGGGTATATGTTTTTGACCGTCTGTCAGTCAGTCCGTCAGTCCTGTTTTTCTTGTCAGCGCAACTCTCTGGAAACCGCTCACAGGATTTCGTGAAACTTTGTAGTTATGAAGAAATACCATGTAGATGTGCATATAAAGGAAATTCCGATTCAATTTCTTTTCGGGGAATTATGCCCCTTTTGAACTTAGAAATTTGGCAACATTTAAATATACTATTGAAACAGTTTGTCAGGCAACTCCTCTGAAACCGCTGAACAGATTATATGAAACTTTGAAGTGATGAAGAACATACTGTGTAGATGCGCATTATACAGGAAATTCCGATCAATTTTTTTTCGGGAATTATGCCCCTTTTGAACTTAGAAATTTGGCCACAATTAAATATACTGATTGAAACAGTTTGTCAGCGCAACTCCTCTGAAACCGCTCACAAGATTACGTGAAACTTTGTAGTGATGAAGAACATACTGTGTAGATGCGCATATACACAGGAAATTCTGATTCATTTTTTTCGAGGATTTAGCCCTTTGACCTCTTACCAATTAACACTGAATGGAAGAAGGATAAATATATTGTATGTTTATGAAAAGATTTCTTACTTTATTTTAGAAAAAAATCCTACTATAATAATAGTTAATCAATTATGTGTATCCATTATAACCGATATTCAATTATGATTTCCTACCTGATTGCAAAACTAATTTCAAGAATGTGGGAGCGTGGGGTATGTGAGCTTGCTCACTTATTCTTTCATTTTAGAAAAAAAGAGAAAAGAATTTCTTTGGGTGGTATTTTATATATCTTATATTTACATATTAAAGAGAAGCCGCTTTTTATACATTTAATCATCTTCCCACTGGATGTAGGTCCACCCTGTCCACTTTGAACCCGTTAGGCCAAAGTTCCACGCAATGCACCTTCTACACAGAAGAGTTGGACACGGCGTATTCTACATATTGCACGGTTAATTGAATTGATGATAATCTTAATTAGCATAATTAATTGAATTGACTTGAATTATTGCTCTCTTCAACTGAACTGATGACATCATATATTCAACTGATACGCGCACACATTTGTTTATGGGGAGACCACCAATCGAATTAAAATTGAGATCTTTGATCGCTTCCATTGTGTAGCGATAGTATGGGATCGGATCAAAGGATCTAATTTTAATTAGATTGTATAGCGACGTAGAGAATAATATAATGATTGATTATTTACTATTTTACGTCCTACTCGAGAATATTTCACTCATATGGCGACGTCACCATTGCCGGTGAAGGGCTGCAAATTTTGGCCTGTGCTCGCGACTCAGGGCCTTTTGAGCAGTAAGGGGTTTATCGGCCACACCTGCTGTGACACGGGCTTCGTTTTCCGGTTCGTCCGAATGCCGCCCCATTCAGTCGCTTCTTACGACACGCAAGGGGATGTTGGGGATCTATTCCTAACGGACACCAGGGTAAGATAATATAATGGTCAAACTTTAGGATATGTTTAAATAACCTCATTTGGATATTCAGTGTAATATACGCTACCAGTAAATAAATTTTCCCTTGTAGATGACCAGCCCTATGTTGCAAAGAGAACTACTGAAGCGAGGCAGAGCTTATCGGTGCCTACTTTGTCCGTGACACAATGGAGAAAGATTGATTGATTGAATATTTATTGTTTTACGTCCCACCTGTCTCGTCTCCATCTTTACCAGCAGTTCCCGCACTGGTGACACAATCCCCCTTGCAGGTCCCGACCAGACCACTATCATCTCCATCTGCCTCTGTTATTTCTGTAACAGTGACAACAGCCCAACCACCTGCATGTGAACCGCTAAAGACCGCATTTAATTTTGCGGATCTTCTTGAGGTAGATGACCCTGTACATCAGATCTGTACAGTTTTCTGGAAGGAGAATCCACTCCAAAGGCATGCCATACCCCTGCCATAGAGGGAGCGTTTCCCAGCGACTTCTACCGCCCTTGCGCCACCACCACCTATGTTAAAGGAAGTCCCAACTGAGAGCGTCACCCAAGAGAAATCACCGAAGATACCACCTATACTAAAACCTAAGCAATTGGAACAGGTGAGTCCAAAAGAAGATCACGGAGCGTAGAAAGGACCAGGAGTAGAAGATCTCGGAGCAGGAAAAGGGCCAGGAGATCACAGAGCGGAGAAAGAGCCGGGAGTGGATGATCCAGGAGCACAGAAAGAACTGAGAAGGAAAGATCAGGAAGAGATGCAGAGAAACAGACAACTACCAGGAGTGCTTCAGCGACCCGCCTTATGTTCGACATGGTGAACCACATGTTTCACATGCAAAACACTTTGAAGAACATTTACCATGAACTACAAGTACAGACGGACATTGAGGGATAACCAGGGAAGAACTGAGCCACAGAGGAGAACACCAGAGCGTAGGAATTACGAAAGACCAGCACCCTTTTTCAACCCTGGACAAGCGAAGAAATTTGATCATAGGAAATAATTTAATTTGATGTAATGGATTTAAATTGTACATTTGGGTAATTTGTAGTTGTAAGACATGGGTTGGGGGTGGATTTTCATATCATGATTAAGTGGGAAATGTTAGCTTGACTGTATGTATTTGTATGCTTCAGTATATGTATTTGTCTAATGAACTTGATGTTGTGCATGAGATGAGCATTTTCAAAAGTGACGTGTGTACATATTGAAATGATGAAGAACAGCATTCTTATATGGTCATTGTTGGTTTATTGTTGATATTTATAAATTGTTCATATTTTTGTATTTACTTGTTAGTTATTGCTATGTGAATTTTATATTCAAGAGGACATGAATGCTTATAACAAGGGGGTAATGTAAATATTGGTCTTCACAGTTTTACTGAGTTGTATGTCCTCTGATAAGTTAATTTATCTTTCTTGGAGATCGATATTTTTTAGGTCACCTCAATAAACTCAGGTTTACATATAAACGTCCTGCGTCGTCCGTTAACAATTGAACATTTTTAACTTCTTGATAACCACCAGTCCAATTTTTTTTCAAATTTAGTATGAAGCATCGTTGGGTCAAGGGCACATCAATTATAAATTTCAGGTCTCTTGCACCCCTGGGCCTTGAGGGTGGGACAAAAACTGCCCAAAAGTGACCAATTTTCAAAAATCTTCTTTACAACCGCACATGTCTGAGAGAAACCAAATGCTAGTAATGTAGAGCAGGAAGTCCTTTACCAAAATTGTAAATTTGGTGATTCCTGGGGAAGGGTTCTGACCCCAGTGCGGGCCAAATTTGGTACATAATGTTTATACATATGTATGTAAAACATTTGAAAAGCATCTTTTGGTACATAGTGTTTATATGTTGAAAAGTCGATCGAAATGTAAACCGTCTCCGGTTCCGACAGTTACACGTTTTTCAGAATCAAAACATGAAGGTTTGCGAAGAGAAGGGGATGTAGGCTATGCCTGTCCACTTCTCTAAAGAGAGTATCCTTCTTATACAAAGGTTTAGCTCGTGTGCTTGTTTCATACTGTTTGGCACTAACTATTCCAGAAACAATAAATTGATTAATGATTGATGCTATTGGGGTTTTTACGGCACTTGACCCTAGTTTCAAAAATCTAGCAGAAATATCGTCCAGACCAGTACGTTTTGAGACATTAAGATTACAAAGTTCTTCACATACAAAAGTTTTAGATACCACATTTAAAATAAGACTTGTTATAAAAAAAATATCTCTGCATAAAAACTTCTAAAATATTCTTACAGCACGTTGTATGTACCCTTCGCAGTGGACAACACTTCTACAAGATTTGAGGCAACGGTTGTAATAAAAAAAAAAAGGTGTTAAAATGATTGGCAATTTCAAAATCACTATGACATATACTATCATTAATATTTAAGACAATCTTTTTGTCATCTTTCTTTTGGTTTCTATAACCAAGATTTTTCAATTGTTGCCAGAGTTTCTTAGGGTCATCTTTATTTTCCTCAATTTCAATGATATATGTTTTGATATAGCTTTTTGTATTTTCCTTTGTAATAAATTTCTTGTTCTTGAAAAACTTTGGTGATCCTCTGGTTTTCTACTCTTTCTAAAAATGTGTAAAAGTCTACCCCTTTCTTTGATTTGTTCTAACACTTCATGTCAGATTCATCCAGGGTTCAGTTCTTTGCTACACTATTAGCTCACCTGAGCCGAAGGTTCAAGTGAGCTATTCTGATCGCCTTTTGTCCGTCTGTCTGTCTGTTAACTTTTCACATTTTCGACTTCTTCTCAAGAACCGCTGGGCCAAATTCAACCAAACTAGGTACAAATCATCCTTGGGAGAAGGGGATTCAAGTTTGTTCAAATCATGACCCACGGGGGTACGATGGGGCCCCAATAGGGGATCAAAGTTTTACATTTGATTATGTACGGACAATCTTTTAAAATCTTCTCAAGAATCACTGGAATAAAAAAGATGAAAATTATATGGAAGCTTCCTGATATAGTGGAGATTCAAGTTTGTTCAAATCATGACCCACGGGGGTACGATGGGGCCCCAATAGGGGATCAAAGTTTTACATAGGATTATTTAAGGAAAATCGTTTTAAAAAATCTTCTCAGGAACCACTGGGTCTGAAAAGATTCAAGTTTGTTGAAATTATGACCCCCGGATGTACGATGGGGGACCCAATAGGGGATCAAAGTTTTACATTTGATTATGTACGGAAAATCTTTTAAAATCTTCTCAAGAATCACTGGACTAGAAAAGATGAAATTTATATGGAGGCTTCCTGATATAGTGGAGATTCAAGTTTGTTCAAATCATGAACCCCAGGGGTACGATGAGGCCCAAATAGGGGATCAAAGTTTTACATATGATTACTAGTATATAGGGAAAATCTTTTAAAATCTTCTCAAGAACCACTGGGCCTGAAAAGCTTCCTGATATAGTGAAGATAAAAGTTTGTTTAAATTTTAAGCCCTAGGGGTAATATAAATCATATACGGTACCAATTTTATGCACCAGATGCGCATTTCGACAAATGATGTCTCTTCAATGATGCTCAAACCGAAATGTTGGAAATCCGAAACATGAAAGTAAAACTCTGTAAAAGTGATCAATGTAGTGCCAAAAGATTGGGGCCAAAAACTTGGAAGATGCCAAAAACTTGAAGGATCAGAGCTATGCCTGAGGGAGATAATCCTTAATTTTGATATGAATTTTTTACCACTGCAATTAAATACATATCCGTATTTCAAGCTAGTAACATAGTACATAGCAACTGGGCTGTAGAGACCTCGGGGACTTAACAGTCCACCAGCAGGGCCTTTCGACCCAGGGGTCATGATTATGATTATTTATTGTTACGTCACACCGAGAATATTTGTACTGATATGAGACGTCACCAATGCCGGTGAAGGGCTGCAAAATTTAGGCTATGCTCGGCACTCAGGGCATTGAGCAGGGAGGGATCTTTTATCGTGCCACACCTGCTGTGACACGGGGCCTCGGTTTTTCCGGTCTCATCCGAATGACGCCCCATTCAGTCGCCTCTTACGACACGCAAGGGATGCTGAGGACCTATTCTAACCCGTCCCCACGGGAGCCAGGGTCATAATTATGCACCAGATGCGCATTTCCGACAAATATGTCTCCTTCAGTGATGCCAAACCGAAAAGTGGGAAATCCGAAACATGAAAGTAAAACTCTGTAAAAGTGATCAATGTAGTGCCAAAAGATTGGGGCCAAAAACTTGAAGGATCAGAGCTATGCCTGAGGGAGATAATCCTTAATTTTGATATGAATTTTTTACCACTGCAATTAAACCTACTAAGGGGCTCACGGCGGTTGACCGGTCACAGGGATGCTTACTCTCATGGCACCTGATCCTACCTCGTTTTGTCGGAGGTCGGTTGCCCTACACTCGATTTGTAAGTTTTTTTGGATTATGATTACGTTTGACACAATGTTAACTTCGCCTTTTGTATATCCGTATTTCAAGCTAGTAACATATACTGGGCTGTAGAGACCCTCGGGGACAAACAGTCCACAGCAGAGCCTCGACCCAGGGTCATAATATAAATCATATACGTACCAATAATGTGGGGCACCATAAGGGATGAATTTTTTTCATGCATTTAGGGAAATTCTTTATACAGATGAGTGGATATTTACCTGAAAGCTTCCTAATATGGAGTAGATTTAAGTTTGTTTAGATAATGCTCCCCTCCGAGGGTGGTTGGGCCACAATAGGGATTAACGTTGCTACTACTTCTTAGTAGAAACAGTGCTCAGTGAGCGATGTGGCCCATGGGCCTCTTGTATGATAAGCGTGATGACTTAACTTTTGCAATCGTCAACTTCCCTTCTATGTGTTAGTATATACCACTATCACCTGCTTAGTTGTGTATAATCTCCAAGTTGATTCGATAGGCAAGAGCATATTAAGCGTATGAGGACTTTTAAAGCGAGGCCAAGTTGATGTTGCAGGGTTATAACGAATCTCGTTAAAGTCATAATTTCGCAAATTCTACGGTCGCTATAATGCTTGATTGCTATTACAAAGTATCACTAAGTCATATGTTGACACCCGTGGGGATCCGGGTTAGAATAGTTCCTCATCATCCCTGCGTGTCGTAAGAGGCGACTGAATGGGCCGTCATTCGAATGAGACCGGAAAAACCGAGGCCCGTGACACGACCGGAAAAACCGAGGCCCCGTGACAGCAGCGTGTGGCACGATAAAGATCCTCCCTGCTCAAAGGCCTGAGTTGCCGAGTATAGGGCCTAAACTTTTGCACGCCCTTCACCCATTGGTTGACGTCTCCATATGAGTGAAATATTCTCAGTGGGACGTTAAAACAATAATAATCAATCAATCATATGTTGACTGATTTGTATCCATACCCTTTGTTAGACTCATTTTCCTCGATTTTGTATGTAAAGGCAAGATAACGAACATGATCAATCATCGTAAGTCCCTAAATATAATTACAAAAACAGAGTTGGGCAATCACGGACCCCTGGACACACCAGAGATGGGATCAGGTGCCTAGGAGGAGTAAACATCCCCTGTTGACCGTCACACCCGCCGGTAGCCATAGTCTTGATCAGGTAAACGGAACAGTCGTAGTCGAATAGTGTGTGAAAAACGACTTAACAATGGCTATGAAACACATTCAGACAGCATTTGACTTCAGATAGGTCATATTGGTAAACTAAATTGTTATAACGACCATAGAATTTACGAAATGCCTGCCTTTCAACGTGACTGTTTTCTGGCCACACCTGTCACAGTACGCAGCCTTACTACTGGCTATTACGCCCTTGGTGCATACAGGGCAAGGATACTTTGGTTTGCGAAGCGTAGGACCTGAGTTCAGCAGTATGTCACCGCTCCTCAATAGCATGATACACAAACGTGACTTTAAAGAAAGTTTTAAAGTTATTGGAAAACTCTGTTCACTTCAATTGTTTATGTTGTATTTCCCGACTAAGGAGGGTTTATACAAATAGGATGTTGATAACAGTTCATGAGCTGATAACTTACGTACTCTAGGGTGTAATGGATCGTCTTTGATCGTCAAAATTGTTTCTTGAAAATTGAGTAAAAACGATAAAAATACATGTATAAGACTAAGAAAAATTCCGTGCTGTCCAGCCATCCCGAACCCGAGTGATACAATTATTATCTATAGTTATTGTAACTATTTTCCGTTGATTTAGAACGGATTCCGTTGGGATGTAATGGACCGTTTAGTAAAGGTAGTATGTAAAACCCGTCAGCGTCTTTTGACGGGAACTGGGCATTTTTCTGATTTCTTAATACGACGTAAGTTTGATTTTGGCTTTGATAAATTATTTTTGATCGATCGAAATTCAATATTATTCAAAGGAGCATTTTATTATTCTAATTTTTTATTAATCAAATCTTGGGGGAATCTGCAGCATTTTTCTATAATTTGGTATTTGATCTAAAGTAAAATTTGTAAAGTTGTGAAATAATTTATATTTCACCACTCAACAAACCATCATCTCAAGTTATTTTAATCTTCGAGTTATATTTGCCTAGTCCACACATTTTATTTTTATTTTAACATCTGCCGGAGAGATCGTTGGGACGAGCTAGGACCTGCTCTGTCGCACTTTAGCGGGATTATCCCGTTACACTACCACCGACAGGTATGACCCGATCAAATTTGGATCTACTCTATATCAGGAAGCGCTTATATGTAAATATTGTTTATTTTGGTCCAATGGTTCTTGAGAAGACGATTTGTAAAAGATTTTCCCTATATATTCAAATGTAAAACTTTGATTCCCCTATTGTGGCCCCACCATACCCCCGGGGTCATGATTTGAACAAACGTGAATCCCCACTATATCAGGAAGCTTTCATATAAATGTCAGCTTTTCTGGCCCTGTGGTTCTTGAGAAGAAGATTTTTAAAGATTTTCCCTAACAATGCAGTATACATGTATATTCACATGTAAATCTTTGATCCCCTATTGTGGCCCCATCGTACTCCCGGGGGTCATGATTTGAACAAACTTGAATCTCCACTATAAGAGGCTTCTTATAATTCGTTTTCTGGCCATGTGGTTCTTGGAAGATTTTTAAATGACACCACCCTATTTTTGCATTTTTCGTGATTATCTCCCTTTGAAGGGCCGGTCTTCATTTGAAAAAAAACTTGAATCCTTCACCCAAGGATGATTTGTACCAAGTTTGGTTGAATTTGGCCCAGTGGTTCTGGAAAGAATGATGAAATGTGAAAAGTTTACAACGAAGACAAGACAGCGGACAATTTTAATCAGAAGAATGCTCACTTGATCCTTCGGCTCAGGTGAGCTAAAACAAAGCGCTGTGTAGAATGTAAAATTATGATAGTTCATTCTATTAAATATTATAGCTGGAACATGTTTTTTCTCTATACTTGATGGCTAGAAAAATCTTTTTTTAGGTGGATATTCAGCTTCTTCAATCAAATTTCGCACTAGTGAACCCTCGGACTCGTGGGCGGATACCGCAACGAGGGGTTGACCACGGGCTAGAGTGAAACTGCAAATGCGCTTGCATACTAGTAGATTGAATTTAGACACATCCTTTTAAGGACATTCGTACATTTATGAAACTAAGCAGTTTCTTGGTCTATATGTACATTAATTCTAATTATTTATAAAATGTAAATGTCCGTCTTCTGACCAACAGTCAACAAAAATGAGAGTGTCAATTCTAATTTATAATTGTTCTGTAGACCAAGTAGTAGTATCTGACTTTATTAATTCCGTTGTTTGATTAATTATCTAATCTAACCTTGTGAATAAATGCGCTAAAGGCCCGGCCAAACCGCCCGAACTTTGTTGGAACGTTCCTTCAACGGTGCCGAATTTAGACAACGCTCGTCACCGCGCACAAAATGGGGGGAGGGGGGATCGAAAACACGGGCGGTGCACTGCTGAAGCCGGCGTTGGTCTAACGCACTGTTACGGTAGCGAGCGTTGATAGCGCGGCGTTCCCCGACACCTCCATACCAACGCCAAACCAAAGTTCATCACCGCAATGGATCGCTGCTTCAACGCCCGACACCGTTCTAGCAACCCGTGTCCGCTCGTAAAATGCTTACAACCGCTCCACCAAAGTTTGTGCAACGTTTATCACCACCCGGGCACAGCTGGCGAAGAAGCGGTGGTCCAGCGTTCAAGATTTCTGCATTGGCCTAGCGGACCCAAGCGTCAACGAACTTGCGTCTAGCGGTGCCAAACTTTGACTGGGCGTTGTTGGAGCGGCGGTGAACTTTGCCGGAGCGGAAAATTGCCCGCTCCTCACAGCTCGCAATATTTTGTGCAGCTCATAACTATCTGGGCGGTAGGAGTGACCATCAGCGGTGGCCGAGAGTATGTACGGCGTTGCCTTAACGACGGCCAACTTCTGTTAAATGGTGGTGAACGGTAATGAGCGCGGATGAATTTTTTTCACCGTTCCAGGAACGCTCCAACAAAGTTCGGGCGGTGTGACGGGGCCTAAGACACTTTGGCTTTGCACGATTACAGAGGCGTAGCAATAACATACTAGGGCAATTGATTGATTGTATTTTGTTTACCGGAAAACCCAAGACCCCGTGTCACAGCAGGTGTGGAACGATAAAGATCCCTCCCTGCTCAAAAGCCCTGATTACCGAGCATAGGCCTAAATTTTGTAGCCCTTCACCGGTAATGGTGACATCTCCATATGAGAGAAATATCATCTAGTGGGACGTAAAATATATAATCAATTAATCGTAGAATTTGTAGGCATAAAATCTGGTGATGCTATTATGTGAACTTTTTAAATTTCTGAATTGCCGCTAATTTGTATGGTGATTTTTGACGAAGTGACTGATTTATTTTAGATAGTGTTTGATTAATATTGCGAACTTATTTTGCGCTAGATGAAAGGGATGGATGTGTCGAGAGTTAATTGTTATAAAAAAAAACCAAGTTCGATTGCCGAGTTGACGTGCTTGGCCGAATCTGCTAGTTGACACCTGGTACATGTATATTATCTTATTTTGGACTAGAAAGACCTCGCCTATGTGACAATATGTTCCTTATCTAAGAAATAGGGAATTAAAGGCCAATAGATTATCTTCTTGCACCTATCAAGAGAAATGCAAAATCAACCGTTATTCTTCACTGCAATATTGAGCCAGGGAGTACTTGGTATGTACAAGATATTGATATTTTATTAATTGAAAATTAAAAGGGACCTGAGATCACATATTCTAAAAGGTCCTAAATTCGGAGAACCTTGGTCATTCAGTTGGAGATGGAGCCAAATATGAAAAGAAAGAACTTGTCAGAATGGATAAAAAATATATAACCCCGTATTAGACAGATTAAAAAAAGTACGAAAAAGATCCCTCCCTGCTCAAAGGCCCTGAGTGCCGAGCATAGGCCTAAATTTTGCAGCCCTTCACCGGCACTGGTGACATCTCCATATGAGTTAAATATTCTCGATAAATAATTAATCAACCATTACCGGTGAAGGGCTTCAAAATTTAGGCGTTTGCTCGGCAAAATTAGGACCTTTGAGCAGGGAGGGATCTTTTTCGTGCCGCAAACCTTGCTGTGACACGGCCGACCTCGGTTTTCCCGGTTTCTTTCATCCGAATGGACCGCCCCATTCAGTCTGCCATTTTACAAACACGAAAAGGATAGCTAGGCACCTATTTCTAACCCGACCCCCCCCCCCCCCCCCCCACCCCCTATGAGACGTATGTTGTGGCATCATAGTTCATTACCTCTGTATGACCTCTTGACCCTCAAGGGTTCAAAATCTATAAGTGTTTTTAACACGAGTTCGTGTTCCGGACCATAACTTCTTTGTTTTATTTGCCATAGGCATCTCATATTTTGGTTATATTTGGATGCCCACTTATCCCAGATACCGATGCTGTCGTCTACCAGCTAGGCTGTGTGTGCAGATATTTTGTGTCGGCCATAACCTCTTTGTTTCTTTGACATGACACTCATTCTAGCATATGGTGTATTTAATATGAGAGGCATGTGTTATATACATTCTTATGACTTCTGACCTCCTAAGGTCCAAAGCGCATGGGATGTAATGCTTCGCTCTCCTT
>CAJDSM010017197.1:0-12754 GCA_903981925.1 Ostrea lurida | reverse complement strand
AAACTATAATGATTATGTTTCAATATTTTTTTCCATTTCGTATCTGGGCGACTATTAGCCATGCAAGTACAATTAGAATTGATGTATTGCTTCTCTACCCTGATCGTTGATTTCTGTGACCACTACATCGGTTAGGGAACTGTTGTACAGGTAGTCAGGACCCTTTTCTGCTATCATCTCTAGGAAATTCGCAAGTCTGGTGTTTCTGACCAAGGACCCCTCTGGTACAATATTTCCTTCGTTGTCACAAAACACATCGCTGTAATCAAAACATGCCGAAACGTATCAAAATCTGTCAAGACCCATCAACAAACTGCGCGAGAAATGGTAACATCTCATTAAATAGGACAGAGATATAGGGTGGGGTATAAATCATTTCTTCAACAATTTTCAGTTACCTACGTGTATAAGATTTTCATCCCTATTATGCTTACTGCTTGAAAAGTTGTGTTATGGTATGATTTTTTTTAATTTCCTGGGCGGCAGTAAATATAGATTTTACAATATGACAACAACTTGTCAACTATGGAGATATATGACAACTAGTTAACGTATTGTAAATTTGAATTTCACGGGTAGCAGTAAATACAAAATGTACCATTTGACAATTTCGTATTGGCTGTAACCCAATCCATTCAAAATTTACAATACGACAGTAGCAATGCAGAATATATTGTTGAATGAAATATTTGATGTTACAATTTCTAAGATTTTATTTTCTTTCTGTGTAATCCGGCATTTCTAATTATCTTTTCATGTATGATATTTCAAAAACAGTGTATCAAGATCTTTTGTGCTTCACAACTCTTCAAAATAAAAATAAAAAAAATAAAAGTTTGCCCTCTCGCCACACACATATTGGATTGAGAAATCAAGGGAACAATTTTAAGCAAATGGCCTTCATGCAATTGAGAGCAAGTCATTATTAAGTTAGCTATAGCATTCTTACATATCGTGCATGGACAAATACTTTATATACCAAGAAGATTTCTTATCTCAAAAATTAAATCGAAAGTTAGACACTATATACGATTCACATGATATTTAAAATTTTCTACGGTACATTTGACTCCCAAATTAGTAGAGAGCTTTTCTATGATAATAAGTACGGGATTCAAAAGGATCACTGCAGTTTCGATAGCATATGTTAGATACGAAGCTTAGAGGTGTTGGAGGCTAGATCCTAAATGCCCCCTTTCCATAACTATGAGCTTTGAATCGATATCAATACCAGTTGATGTAGCAAACAAGAGATTGACATATGGTATGTTAAAGTACATTCTGTTTAACACATGACCCTTAACCTTTGGATGTGAAATCCACAACCCTTTTTATATTCTGTTGATTAACAGGAGTTGTAGTGAGTGCAAAACCGATCGGTCAAACGCAAATAACAATATATTAGAGATATGCGTTATTGCATCATTCATTATAATATACTATACAACTTAGTTCTGAAAGTCAGCCATAGATATACGTACTAATTACAGTAGATTGCAAACAGTCGATATTTTATGTTATTATGAAAAGAGAGGGTTCTTAATCTTTGGTTTAGTCTATACGTGAATATTAATCTCTGAGTTACTTCATACGTGAATACTAATATAAGGGATAGTCTATACGTGCATATTAGTGTAAAAGTCTATACGTGCATATTAGTAGAAGGGTTAATATGTTTATATGTGTATCGAGGAGGGCTACTGGTTTCAACAGTCACGTTTAAGGACATCATTTCGTAAGTTCTAAGGTCGTTATAACAATTTAGTTTGCCAAGTATGACCTACCATTGAAGTCAATGCATGTCTACCGTGTTTTCATAGCCATTGTTAACCGTTTTTCCACTACTGATTTGTACTACGGATTGCTCCTGAATCAGACTATGGGCTCCAGGCGGGTTGTGACCGGTCAACAGGGGAATCTTATTCTCTTAGGCAGCCTGAATCCACCCCTGGTGTGTCCAGGGGTCCGTGTTGCCCAACTCTTGTTTTTGTAATTCTATTTGGGACTTAACGATTGAATCACTGTTCGTTATCTTTGCCTATACATACTAGTGTCAGGGTAAGTCAATACATGTTTACTAATAAGGATTAATCTGCATGTATATATCAGTCTTTGGTTTAGTGTCTGTACGTGTATATTAATCCATAAGTGAATATTGACCTGTAGGTTAGTCTATACATGAATAGCAATCTATGGGCTAGGCTAGGCTTTATACATGCATGTTGATATTGACCTATGGGTTAGTCTATAAATGAATATTGACCTATGGGTTATATATGTTGATACAGTTTTGGGGTACAGAGATGTATTTGCATACCAAAGAGGAGGAAAATCTTTTAAATCGTTTTTCTTTGTATTTTTAAGGAACGATATAGCCTTGTAGACGCTGTTTGAAATATGGAATCCATTTCTGGCAAAATGTACAGCGGGTTTGAAGAGTTCCGCCCAAGGGAGACGACCGTATTTCCTATGTAAAGTCCAGTAGGCCTTTAGTTCCCCAGGTATTGCTATATATTTTGCATCTAAAAATATCATGAAATCAAAAGAAACGTGAAATAAACTCTTTCCTAACAGAAACAAATATTTCAGTATCGAATACTACTTGTACTCAGTCATATACTATAAATAATAAAAGTGTAACGTGTAACGGGCATCCAGTCAAGTACTGATCCCGCTCGCCGTTGAGAAGAGCGGAGAGAAGAGAGAGAGAGAGAGAGAGAGAGAGAGAGAGGAGAGAGAGAGAGAGAGAGAGAGAGGAGCAGAGAGAGAGAGAGAGCGCATGGGTTTTCTCTCTGGATGCATTCTGGACAAATCTTATGATAAAGTAAAATATGATCAATGTACTACCCTATCACCTCTAGCAATGCGCTGTGATGGGGTCCCAAACAAATTTATTTACCAAAGCATCCCGAATCGTTGACGTACATATCGTTGCGGAAGTGCATTGGCGTCCTTTCACGACCACTCACGTATATGGATTTTTGTGTTTTTGCGTCAAAATACACGAAAAATAGACCTGTAATATAGAATATGTAAACGCATGTTTTAATATATTGCACGAAATTTTTAAGCCATAAGCCGAATGTGATAAGATATAAGATAGAAGATATCCAAAAGTATTTGTTAAATAATCTGTAAAACTATTCTTATGAATGAACATTACCCAAAATATAAATTATTCAAAAACTTCTCTTTGTTCGTGTTAATGGCCAATTTACACTGTTGTTTGATTAATTAATAGAAAATCTCCAGTAATCTCAGTAAAGTTCTACTTCTTTTGATGAGTCCAAAATCTTCGGTATTCGATGTAAAAGCATCCCCCCTTACATTTTAATTATTCATATATTCTTTAAAAAAAAATTATCTGCTTGTAGAAAACCTTGTGTTTACGATTTTATTTAGTTGAAATTGATTTCGCGTTCAGATAAATTCGGTAATTCAGGCAACCTAACATTTCCATAAAATGAAATGGATAAAAAACAACAAAATATCAAACAAAATTCGGTAATTCAGGCAACCTAACATTTCCATAAAATGAAATGGATAAAAAACAACAAAATATCAAACAAAATTCGGTAATTCAGGCAACCTAACATTTCCATAAAATGAAATGGATAAAAAACAACAAAATATCAAACAAAATTCGGTAATTCAGGCAACCTAACATTTCCATAAAATGAAATGGATAAAAAACAACAAAATATCAAACAAAATTCTCTCCCCCAAACTTATAAAAAAGACGACTGAAAAATCCCAGAATAACTACAAAAGATAAAAGTTTAGGGGTTAGAATTTCCAATATTAACACAGTCATGGAATGAATATAATTATGACCCGAATACCCCCTCCCCCCTCAAAAAAAAAAAAAACCTAAACACAAAAAAATACAAAAAAAAAAAAGCAAAAAAAAAAAAAAAAAAACAAAAAAAGCAAAAAAAACCAAAAAAAAAAAGAGAGGCTCAAGGGCCGACATCGCTCACCTGAGCACAGCTGCTTCACTAAGAAGAGCTAGTAGTTTGGGATTTAGAATGTATCCACTTGTGGACTAAATCTAACCTATGTCGGGTGGAGGCATTATCTGAACCAACTTAAATCTACTCCAATTATCAGGAAGCTTTCAGGTAAACATTCCACTCTCTTCTGGTTCAAATGAAAAGATTTTTAAAGAATTTCTCTATTATATTCTGCATGTTAAAACTTTGATCCCCTATTTGGGCCTCATCATACCCCCGAGGGTCATGATTTGAACAAGACTTGATCTCCACGTTATATTCCAGCGAAAGATTTCATATAAATTTTCAGCTTTCCTGGCCCAGTGTTTCTTGAGAAGTTATTTAAAGATTTTCTCTCTTATATATCTGGCATGTAAACTTAATCCCCTATTGTGGCCCATCGTCGTTCACCCCCAGGGGTCATGATTTTGAAAATAAACTTGAATTTCCTCTATATCAGGAAGCTTCCATATAAAATTTCAAGCTTTCCTGGCCCAGTGGTTCTTGAGAAGAAGATTTTTAAAGATTTTTCCTATATAAATCATATGTAAACTTTGATCCCTTATTGGGGCCCCATAGTACCCCCGGGGTCATGAATTGAACAAACTCGAATTCTCCTCTTTATCAGGAAGCTTCCATATAAATTTCAGCTTTCCTGGCCCAGTGGTCTTGAGAAGAAGATTTTTTAAAGATTTTTCCTATATAATCATAAGGTAAAACTTTTGATCCCCTATTGGGGCCCCATAGTACCCGCCGGGGGTCATGATTTGAACAAATTTGAATCTCCACTATATCTGGAAGCTTCCATATAAATTTCAGCTTTCCCTTGGCCTAGGTGGTTTCTGAGTGAGAGAATTTTAAATATTTATCCTGCAAGTAAAGTTGCTATAATCATATGTAAAACTTTTGATCCCCTATTGTGCCCCATCGTACCGCCCGGGATGCTATGTATTTGAACAAACGTTAAGAAACTCCTCTGCTAATCTTACTAGATATCAGGAAGATTCCATATAAATTTCAGCTTTCCTGGCCCAGTGGTTCTTGAGAAGAAGATTTTTAAATATTTCCCTATATAATCATATGTAAAACTTTGATCCCCTATTGTGCCCCATCGACCCCCGGGGGTCATGATTTGAACAAACTTGAATCTCCTCTTTATCAGGAAGCTTTCCATATAAATTTCAGCTTTCCTGGCCAGTGTGGTTCGAGAAGAAGATTTTTTAAAGAATCATATGTAAAACTTTGATCCCCTATTGTGGCCCCATCGTACCCCCGGGGGTCATGATTTGAACAAACTTGATCTCCTCTACATCAGGAAGATTCTATATAAATTCAGCTTTCCTGGCCAGTGTCTTTGAGAAAAGATTTTTTAAAAGATTTTTCCTTCTATAATCAAGTATGTCAAACTTTGATCCCCTATTGGGGCCCATCGTACACCGCGGGGTCATGATTTGAACAAACTTGGAATCTCCACTAATATCAGAAGCTTCCATATAAATTTCAGCCTTTTCTGGCCTAGTTGTTCTTGAGAAGAAGATTTTATAAATGAACCACCCATATTTTTTGCATTTTCGTGATTATCTCCCTCTTGATGAGGGCCTGGTCCTCATTTTTGAACAAAATTGAAGCCCCCTCACCCAAGGATGATGATGTACACAAGTTAGGTTGAAATTTGGCCCAGCGGTTCTTGAGAAGAAGTTGAAAATGTGAAAAGTTTTACGACGACAACGACAAACAACGACGACTGGACAACGGACAAATTTTGATCAGAAAACAGCTCACTTGAGCCTTCGGCTCAGGTGAGCTTAAAAAAACCCCCAAAAACCCAAACCAAATATGTAGTGCAATATTTAAGATAAGTTCAATTCCTAATTTAATACCTACTCATTTCTATAATTTTAAGTTCACAGGCTTTCCTTTAAAAGAAGTTTGTTTTCTTAGGCATTTGATATCGAAAAAACAGAGATAAGATGAACGGAAAAGATCGATACGGGACTTGGCTAAAGTATTACTACGCGTATACGTGTCATCATATCAATATTGTTGATTCTGATTTTTGTAATTCATGTAGAGTGCAAAGAGAGGCAACCAGATGGAACTGACGATTACAGATCGTGCGTGGAGATATCATTTCTAAGCAAAGTTAGCCATGTAGCTGGGATTGTTTTACCTATCGTTTTAGTCAGAAGAACGATTTAGCAGGCGTAACATCAATCAGTATCTAGTTATTGAAAGGCAGCTAAAAAAGATAACCTCGAAGATGTTTCAGCTGCAAACCCAAACAAATCGGTTTATTTTTCTGTAAAACACGACAGGAAGAATTCAATAATTATGTCAAAAAAGGGGGAGGGTTGTTTTATTATAATCCTTGCTAGTAATGAATTAAACAACGGTATGTAGTGTATTGGCAATGTTTTAGACAACCTTACAGTGATATGATCTACCGCTAGTTTAGGGCTGTAGCATTCTGTTCAAGAACCAATGGGCCTTAAGCTTACTTTGAGCAGTTTGGCCAAAGAACCAATGAATCTTAAGCTTACTTTGTGCAGTTTGTTAAAAAATTAACGAGCCTTTAGCTTACTTTATGCTGTCTGTTTAAAGTCCCAATTAGCCTTAAGCTTACTCTGAGCACTCTAGTCAAAAGACCAATGGGCTTTACGCTTACTCTGAGCACTCTAGTCAAAGAACCAATGGGCTTTACACTTACTCTGAGCACTCTAGTCAAAGAACCAATGGGCTTTACGCTTACTCTGAGCACTCTAGTCAAAGAACCAATGGCTTTACGCTTACTCTGAGCACTCTAGTCAAAGAACCAATGGGCTTTAACGCTTACTCTGAGCACTCTAGTCAAAGAACCAAATGGGCTTTTAAGCTTACTTTGAGCACTCTGTTCAAAGAACCAATGAGCCTTAAACTTACTTTATTCAATGTCATTCTGATCGAGTATCTAAATTCTAGCATACGACTTTTTTTTTTAAAAATTAATGTCAAACTAGAACTGTCCTTTCAGGCCTAATACTCACGCGGGGCACACTATACATGTAAAATGAACACAACAACCTTCCTCAGATTAAACCAGAAATTATCTAATCAATTGGTTATCAAGTATATTACTTTTTTTATATTGAAAATGTTGCTTTCAAGAATTAATGAATCATTTAGATATAAAAACATTTCTGGTGATGCTCAATATAAACAATATACATGTACCAATAAATAGGATTTTAGAGAATATTCAAAATTATTTAATATCATTCTCTTTCTGCCCCCCCCCTCCCGAACAACAGAAACAACAGAAAAAGGATAGACAAAATATCTAGATATTCATACATTCACTAAACACCAATAAACGTTATTATACTTGTAAACAAGATGTGTTTGTGAAACACTAATGTCCCCTTATTCCACATGCCAGTGGAAGGGGTTTGTTTTAAGGATTGTAAGTGTGAAATATGGAAGATTTATCACTTACCATTCAAAAGTTACAGCCAATGTTGAAAGTAGGTCATAGTTCAAGGTCAAGGCCAGTAGGTTAAACAATTTGGTACCAGAGAAAAGGGCTTGTCATAAGGAATACACATGAGAAATATGAAAGCCCTCTCTCTTGCCAATCTCAAGCTATGGCCAATGTTAAAACAATAGGTCGAATATTAAGATCAAGGTCAGGAGGTCAAAATTTTGTCATCAGTTGAAAGGGTTTGTCATAAGGAATATGAAAACCCTATCTTTGTCATTCAAAAATTATGGCAAATGTTAAAGTTTTTAAAAAGTAGGTCAAAGTTCAAGGTCAAAATATCAAAAATTTTGGTACAGAAATGTCTTGTCATAAGGAACATACATGCGAAATATCAAAGCCCTAATACTTACCATTCAAAAGTTATAGCCAAGGTTATCTAATGAAGCTAATCCTGACACTAATTAAGACTATGTATCTAATCATGACACTAATTGATATGGTGCTATCGCTCATTTTCCGACTTTCCATTATATTGCTTCTGCTCCGACTCTCCCCCGCAAACGTCGTGCAATGGGCGCACCTGATTTGTACAATCTTTCGTGATTAAAGGCCAAGTTTGACACTTCTGGTGTACATCACCTACACATATTGAATATATTACACTACACCAAATTGCACTTGATTACGAGTTACGATGGATGTACAACGGTGTAGACAAATATAAAACCGGGGTTAAGGATAAGAGGAATCTCGGACTAACTAGAATTCAGCCAAGTATCCGTGTGTCATTGCATAGGTGACATACTAACATCTCCATCTATAACATGCCTAAAAGTATCCCAAATTTAATTTTACATTTATTTTCTATTTTTACACATAATATTTGTTATTTTTTAGTGTGAGGAATATAAATTATGGTAACCGTACGAATTTGCTTGTTCTCAGAGACTCGCGTAACGTAAAACCATATTTATGAAACTATAATGACATTTCCTGATATCATTGTGACGTCATAACATACACCGATTGTCGTGTTTGATTGGGAATACCCTAGCAGTCACACAACACAATTTACCTCCCCCTACTCCCATACTGTGGGGTGTAATGACGCCATTGCAAAGAAGCGTTGCTATGCCAGCATCAGCAGCCGAACCACCTCTTAACAGGAAATCTCTGAAAATACATATGGTCTGGATATACCTATATATATCGTAAGCTTTGTCCTCATCCAAACATTATCAAAAATAGCTAAATAATATAGATATTGTGTGTGTGTGTGTGTATGAGAGAGAGAGAGAGAGAGAGAGAGAGAGAGAGAGAGAGAGAGAGAGAAGAGAAGAAGAGAGAGAGAGAGAGAGAGAGAGAGAGAGAGAGAGAGAGTACGGAACGGTGATAGTATTTGAGTACAATAAACAAGATCACTCACCTGCCGATAGTCGAACACGCCACATTGTCACTGACCACGGCGCCGGTTTTCACGTGAACCTTTTTATTTTTCTGAATTGTATTCACCGCCGCGTACGTGGTTGTCTCCTGGCTGGTGCCATTAGACCCTCTCGTTGCTAGGTAGATGACGACAATGTAAGCAACAAGCACATTCAGAATCAGAAATCCAATGAATTTTCGCGAGTAACATATACCAGTCTTTTTCTTTGGACTAGAATCATGCGATTCCTCCGCTGCGATGCTGCAAAATGAAATATTGAAGTCTGTCATAGATGACACCTAATACCATTGTACATGTTTACAGACCGGCACTTCCCTTTAGGGGGGAAATCCCTAGCATTGCATGTAAAAACATAATGTAGGCCTAATGGTGCATGAATATAAAACAACCTAAGATGAAACTTTAAAAGATTATAACAATCAAAAACATCCCATTTTTACAATGACATTTATGACTCAAAGCCTTTTACTTACTGATTTTCAACGTCGACACTTTTTGTAATAGTGGCCATGTCAGACAGACGTGAATGCGGCGGTGAAATAAAGGCGATGTGTCTACAGAAAGATCTAGATTTTACCCGAAGAATCCCCACCAAACATTCACCACGTTTTCTTTAAAATATGGAAAGCACGTTAAGTCGTCACAATTAATGTCTCGTCATGATATCGTGGCTTTATCTCCATGTGAACTGTGGACCGGAGCTTGAACATTCCGTCCCTGTAAATGAGAGCATTTTGACAGAACTTGACAGATTGCTTACATTTTCACAACAGAATTTTGTAAAAAAAAAAAAAAAGGCAATTGTTAAAGAGAAAAATGTATGTGGCTCGTGGGGTCTAACTGGCAGCTCTCATTAACGTCTTTGGCACTTGGTCAGACTGTTGGTTAGGAAGAGAGGGTGAGAACGTATATAACTATGAAGTATACATAATGCGGTAAGCAAAGGCAGACATGACAATATTACTACATGCACATTGTAATTAAGTGCATGATATCAAATTTTGAAGTAAGCTTTTCATTCTGTATCTGATTTTAAACCTATACTGTTTGTATTGCATGGAAACAACATACAACCAAACCAACCTCACCTGCAGAATTTCAGTAATCCTCAGTGTATCGTAAGTATGGGTGTTCAGACGACACATACTTTACATTATGCACATTATACACTTTGCCAGTTATGTCACTGTACATCATACAACAATACAGGTTACCTAAATTTGTCTCAAACAGAGGTCATCAGAGCGTTTGTTAATGTACTGTGGGTCATTAAGATGAACGTTTAAAAATCAGGTCTGAGGGTGAAGCCTTTTCGTTCAAATCTAGTGTTAGCTCACTCATAATCGTTCTAGATTGTCACCTAGGGCCGAGTATATGTAAATGATTGTTTTCCATAGGGCCCTTTCACAATACAATAATACGTATTGCTGTAGTCAAATCAGTAGGTGGAAAAGGGCTTAACAGTGGCTATGAAACACATCAGACAGCATTTGACTCAATGGTAGGTCATATTGGTAAACTAAATTGTTGTAACGACCATAGAATTTACGAAATGCTGCCTTTAAACGTGACTGTTGAAATCCCTGCAACAACAACTTGTTTGTAAGTAGCCTGCCTCGATTCAAAAACTGATCATACGTAGAACAAGCTCTTGCGTATCGAATAAGTTGAGAGCATACACACCATATGCAGGTGATGCTGAAGTATTGCTACATGTACATAAATATGGGAAGTTGACGATGGAGAAGCTGAAATCGTCCCGTTTGTCATATAGTTGAGTAGTTAGTTTGCCGTTAATGTCAATGTTCAATAAAATATCCAAGTACGAAGCAGACATGGAAGACTCTGTGGTGTATGATATTTCATATTTTTGTAAAGGTATACAGTATATATCCAGTCTTATATACTTGCGTGCTACATGTAGCTCTCTTCTTGATATGCACGTACATTTATTATTGCCCAGAATATTTTTATTTTCTTAGAATTAAACAAGAGCTCGATGACGCACAAACAAAAACTCGATGACGTACAACAAGAACTCGATGTACGTCATCTCATTTTACTAGCATACTCTTAAGTTCGTGTGACCTTGTTCTATGACCTGTAGATTCGGAAATAAATGATCCACGGAATACAAAATACAGTGAATTATTTCCCTTCTAATAATTAATTCATCTTAAAAAATGACCAGAGATTTGCACACAACTCTGAACCATCCAACATACTTACGAATGAACACAAGAAACGATAACGACAAGACACTGTAAGATGCCAAAAATGGTTTGACACCGAAATGGGTGATTGGTAGACGAGATGATCCTGGCCAAGTTTTTCTCAGAGACGGCGAATTTAAAGGGGGCATGGACACGTTTTGAACTAAAAATTTTCAAAATTTTAGATTGCCAATTTTAAATGTTTACAAATGCTTGACCAAGGTATTTCTAATGGTCAGGAAAAATTTTAACGTCATCTGTTCACTTCCAGTGAGATACAGCAATTACAATTCTTTTGTTATGTAAACAAGGCAAAGAGCCATGAATTTTGCTTACATATATTGATTTGCTACTAAACGTTCCATTTAAAACAGATTTTGTCAAAATTAAAAGTTCATTCTAACACAAGGTTTAAACAGTGTCTAGTGTTTCTCACATCTCATATTGTTTTAAACTGATATCTTCTACGAAGCAATCTTTTTTGTAAACATAACAAGGCTCGAGCCTTATTTACATAGCGAAGATTTGTGAGCGCTGTATATTACTTGTAACTCAACAATTGACTTTCAAGTTTGCTGACTCACTAGAAATAACTTGAATTAAGCCATTTTAAACATCAAATATGTAATCTAAAAATTTATAAACATTTTTGGTTCAAAAACGTTTCCCATGTCCCCTTTTAATGTAAAAAGTGTACATCGTTATTTAAAACATTGCCATGATATCAATCACACTTCTCACAAGAGCAAAATATTTTTTCAGCTTGAGTGATTGTTTTTGCAAGTCAACATTTACTTCGTTTATTATCTTCAAACACATTCTCTCTGTTAGATAATTGATGGGAATAAAGAACATATTTTGGTCGGCTGACTATAGCTGTGTGAGAAATGGACAAGTGTTTTGTTTGTCAGTCTTTTGACTTCCCTTTACAAATTATATATTCTATGCATATAAATGCTAACAAGCAGATCTCATGCTGTTAAATCACAACATAATTCTAAAGATTGATTTAATTTACGATTGTTTCAATTCAAAATCAAGGCTCCATGATATCTGGTCCCTCACAAAACCATACGATGTTCAGAAAAAAACCAATCCTTTTCTATCTGTGTACCACATGTGATTAACAAAATACAAAGATGTGGAACATGTAACAGGGACATTTTTTTAAATCAACAAAATTTTAGCAAATACTTTAACATATCTAACAATTTCTAACAAACCAGTTATCTTTCTTAAACGCATTTGTCAAAACTTTTAATTTCCTCAAATTTTGTAATTCTTTCACATTATTGATACTAAGTAATTGTATAAGTTTGAAAGATGAGGGCCCAAACCAGTTTATTTTTTAATACATCTAGATATAGTGAGCACTTCAAAGCAAAATGACATTCCTCTTCTAATTCATTACAGTGCGTGCATACTCATATTCAAATGCCTATCTTTGTTTTTAAAGATTACCCAAATATTCTTAGCATACATTTATATGCAGATACACGTGCCTATTTCCATGGTATTTATTGTGTATGGAAGCCCATTTAGGATCAAAAATATTTTTGAATTCCTATTGCAAATTAAATTTTTTTTTTCAATCTTTTAAATTTGTTATGTTATGTCAAAAATTCCAAATTTGTTTAAAGAGGTT
>CAJDSM010017196.1:3596-15720 GCA_903981925.1 Ostrea lurida | reverse complement strand
TTATGTTGAACTTTCGTGCATGTAATAACAGAATCTTTGAAGCATCAAAGTGAAAGTGTCAAACATATATAATACACACAGTTGATTGATCGGGACCCCCCCCCCCCCCCCTTTGATAAACAAACTTAATTATTATGTATCTAGATGTAAAGCTAAATTACCACTGAGAGTAAATTTAAGGTCTAAAACCGAGAGAACCCCTGGGTCCCCTCTTTGGCTTGGATCCGCCACTGACACCCTCCGCTCCTATTGATAAACATGGGCACAATTTACTTGAGTTTCTTAACTCTATGATGATTTGTGCCAATTGACCTGCTGTTTATTCCACGCACGCCAAAAGTATAACCACTTAGTGGTAATTCTTCCAGGGAAGACAATGTGTCGTCTGCCTACTTCCAATTTCATTTGAACAATGAAATGAATTTACTTCATCATTTAAAGTATCATCATGGCAAAAAAGTATATATTATAAGTTATTTTGTCAGAATTCAGTTCTGTTCAAGTTTACCAGAATGACATGCATATTCTAACATGATGAATCAGATGAAAGATGGATATTGTTTTGAGATGCCATTTGTGAGATTCTATATGAATAAAAGACATATTTAATTTCAAGGTTCTCAGGCCCTTAGTCATTACTGTTTGACAAATTGTTCATGTCAAAAAATATTAAAGTTGTGTCAAACAGGAAGTGGACTGTGGCAGATTGGAAACTACTTTACACGATACAGATCTCCATACTGATGCTCGTGCCAAATATCAGGAAGCTGGCCTGTGTGGTTCCTGAGAAAATGTGACAAAAATTTGTCCATGTTAAAAATATTCTAAGTTGCGTCAAACAGGAAGTTGACATGCGGCAGATTGGAAACTGCGTTCACGATACAGTTTCCTTACTGATGTCTGTGCCAAATATCAGGAAGCTGGCTTATATGGTTTCTGAGAAAATGTGACAGAAAATTTTGTGACGCCGACGACTAAAGTAATCCCTATTGTCGCCTCCGCTAACGCAGGCAGGCGACACAACTAGGCCAACCTTGACCAGTATAATTCGTACTCATGCTATGCATATATCACTTGACGTTACGGAAAGAACGGATGTAAAATCCTGGCTTACGGAAAGTATTGAAAGAGTTCATTATTTGTTAGATTATTAACAGAACTTCATGAATAGAGATAGTGTACGCATCAGCAATCGTGGTTCTGTGTAACATGTATTAGACCTACTGTTTTTAGGGAAAATTAAAAATTACAGTCGAAATATAACTCCCAGAATGCCGCACTATGGCCATGGCCGCCAAGCATCCGCAGTAGCTGCAAAAACATAACGTATATGCTTGCGTCCGAGGGCGCTAGAAAAAGTTGTGGAAACAGGTGATACATCACACTCATTTAATAGCCCACTGGCCCTTTGAAATGTACATTTTTACCAATTAGCTGTTTGCCTCTCATTCAACAAGTTTTATTATCGTAGTTATTATTTTGAATTTGTTTACATCAAATCTCACAACGTGCATGTCTTTTATTCATACGCGTATTACGAATTACATGTAGTTCGAAATTCAGGATCGGAGAACAAGGATTTAAACAATTTACAATTGACATCAATTTGATTGTACCAAAAGTATTTCATAAAATACATAAATATTTAGTCTAAAATATAATTATGCTAATTAGGCACTTTTACATGATTTCTGTAAAACGGCGTTGACAGAGGTATATTGCGAGAAGCGCATTGAACTCTGCATGGGAAGAGAAATTATTTTATATTAGTAGGTGTTTACTCTCATTTCACGGTGGTTGTTATATATTAGTACGTGTTTACTTTCATTCACGGCAGTTGTTTTATATTAGTACGTGTATATTTCATTTCACGGCAGTTGTTTTATATTAGTACGTGTTACTTTCATTTCACGGCAGTTGTTTTATATTAGTACGTGTTCACTTTCATTTCACGGTGGTTATTTTATATCAGTACATGTTTACTTTTTTATTCTACGGTGATTAGTTTTTTATTAATAGGTGCTTACTTTCATTTCACAGTGATTATTTCAGATTTTAAAGTACGGTTTACTTTCAATTCACGGTGGTTGCTTTATATTTATCTAATAGTGTTTCCTATCATTTCATCATGGTTGTTTTCCAATGAATGAATTTTATGCTTATTCAATGTATGGTGAAGGATTTATGATAAGATCAAGCTTTCCTTTCATTTCACGTTGAAGGTGTCGTCATTTTCCTCTTCAGTGACTTACTGCTTTATCATTTACAGTGAGACATATAACACAAAATGATTCGATTATATCAAATAATTTATTTTATATATATATAACTTTACAATTTATCGTACATGATTATATCGAAAATCTGAAAAAAAATTACATTCAAATTCATACACACAAACAGAACATCAAAATATGTTAAATGATTTACTTTATATCTGTATATAGCAAAACGTATGAAAATTATTGCATCAATTTCTATCTGCGAGAAAACACCACTCACTCGCGAATGTTACACAACGTTTAGATTTGAGAGAACTAAGACTAATTACACAAAAAGATTGCTGCAACTAGTAATTTTGTGCTTGTTTTACCTATTTCCTTCATTCACTACTCAATAAATAAATGTTGTATTCTGTACAAAGCTTGCCCCTCCCGGAAGTTTTCTGATATCGGCAAAAGCAGAACCTGTCCCGTGATGGGACAGCGGTCTATCCCTCAGCCACCGCCATATACCGCGCTCGTTCCTCTAACACGTGACCATACTTATTTTTCAAGACAGACAGGAACTCCTGTAAAATCAAAAAGAAATATAGTAATCACTGTCTACCATTGGAAAATGCAGGAAGGACGTAACAAATAGTTCGTTCGTTTGTCTATTCGTAATGTTTGTAAATATAATAGTTCTTTCGCGGATTCTTCGCTCTTGTATACAGACATCACCTGATTCAGGTGAATTGACAAACATTTTGACCTTTGTGTGGCTTTTCGTGCTAACTTCTATCGAATAAGGAACCTCGTTTTCAAGGTCACATTCGAAACGAAAGATCCTACTATCAGACACTAATTAGCAAAGGAATGTTAAACGTCTCAAGTTCGACGCGGCGCCCCGCAGGAGAATCGAACCCGAGCTTCCCGGCTGCAAAAGAAGCGCCCCACCACAAGGCCATCGTGACAGTATTAAATCATCCGCAATTGTGCAAAGATGAAGATACAAAATAGTGATCAAGCTCATAGATCCTACAAAGGGTAGGAAGAACACAAGCTGTGGCAACTTCAAAAGGTGAGATCAAGTGTCTAGGAGTAAGAATCCCCTGTTGACCGGTCATGCCCGCCGTGAGTCCAATATCTGGAACCTTCGATCCGCCACTGATACACCCTCCGCTCCTATTGATAAACATGGGCACAATTTACTTGAGTTTCCTTAACTCTATGATGATTTGTGCCAATTGACCTGCTGTTTATTCCACGCACGCCAAAAGTATAACCACTTAGTGGTAATTCTTCCAGGGAAGACATGTGTCGTCTGCCTACTTCCAATTTCATTTGAACAATGAAAATGAATTTACTTCATCATTTAAAGTATCATCATGGCAAAAAAGTATATAATTATAAGTTATTTTGTCAGAATTCAGTTCTGTTCAAGTTTACCAGAATGACAATGCATATTCTAACATGATGAATCAGATGAAAGATGAGATATTGTTATGAGATGCCATTTGTGAGATTCTATATGAAATAAAGACATATTTAATTTCAAGGTTCTCAGGCCCTTAGTCATTACGTTTTGACAAAATTGTTCATGTCAAAAAAATTAAAATTGTGTCAAACAGGAAGTGGACCTGTGGCAGATTGGAAACTACTTTACACGATACAGATCTCCATACTGATGCTCCGTGCCAAATATCAGGAAGCTGGCCTGTGTGGTTCCTGAGAAAAATGTGACAAAAATTTGTCCATGTTTAAAATATTCTAAGTTGCGTCAAACAGGAAGTTGACATGCGGCAGATTGGAAACTGCGTTACACGATACAGTTGTCCATACTGATGCTCTGTGCCAAATATCAGGAAGCTGGCTTATATGGTTTCTGAGAAAAATGTGACAGAAAATTTTGTGACGCCGACGACTAAAGTAATCCCTATATGTCGCCTCCGCTAACGCAGGCAGGCGACACAACTAGGCCAACCTTGACCAGTATATTCGTACCTCATGCTATGCATATATCACTTGACGTTACGGAAAGAACGGATGTAAAATACCTGGCTTACGGAAAGTATTGAAAGAGTTCATTATTTGTTAGATTATTTAACAGAACTTCATGAATAGAGATAGTGTACGCATCAGCAATCGTGGTTCTGTGTAACATGTATTAGACCTACTGTTTTTAGGGAAAATTAAAAATTACAGTCGAAATATAACTCCCAGAATGCCGCACTATGGCCATGGCCGCCAAGCATCCGCAGTAGCTGCAAAAACACTAACGTATATGCTTGCGTCCGAGGGCGCTAGAAAAAAGTTGTGGAAACAGGTGATACATCACACTCATTTTATAGCCCACTGGCACTTTGAAATGTACATTTTTACCAATTAGCTGTTTGCCTCTCATTCAACAAGTTTTATTATCGTAGTTATTATTTTGAATTTGTTTACATCAAATCTCCACAACGTGCATGTCTTTTATTCATACGCGTATTACGAATTACATGTAGTTCGAAATTCAGGATCGGAGAACAAGGATTCTAAACAATTTACAATTGACATCAATTTGATTGTACCAAAAGTATTTCATAAAATACATAAATATTTAGTCTAAAATATAAATTATGCATATTAGGCACTTTTACATGATTTCTGTAAAACAGGCGTTGACAGAGGTATATTGCGAGAAGCGCATTGAACTCTGCATGGGAAGAGAATTATTTTTATATTAGTACGTGTTTACTCTCATTTCACGGTGGTTGTTATATATTAGTACTGTTACTTTCATTGTTTACCTTTCATTTCACGGCAGTTGTTTTATATTAGTACGTGTATATTTCATTTCCGGCAGTTGTTTTATATTAGTACGTGTTCACTTTCATTTCACGGTGGTTATTTTATATCAGTACATGTTTACTTTTATTCTACGGTGATTAGTTTTTTATTAATAGGTGCTTACTTTCATTTCACAGTGATTATTTCAGATTTTAAAGTACGGTTTACTTTCAATTCACGGTGGTTGCTTTATATTATATGCTAATAGTGTTTCCTATCATTTCATCATGGTTGTTTTCCAATGAATGAATTTTATGCTTAATTCCAATGTATGGTGAAGGATTTATGATAAGATCAAGCTTTCCTTTCATTTCACGTTGAAGGTGTCGTCATTTTCCTCTTCAGTGACTTACTGCTTTATCATTTACAGTGAGACATATAACACAAAATGATTCGATTATATCAAATAATTTATTTTATATCTATATATAACTTTACAATTTAATCGTACATGATTATATCGAAAATCTGAAAAAAAAAATTACATTCAAATCTTCATACACACAAACAGAACATCAAAATATGTTAAATGATTTACTTTATATCTGTATAATAGCAAAAACGTATGAAAATTATTGCATCAATTTCTATCTGCGAGAAAACACCACCTCACTCGCCGAATGTTACACAACGTTTAGATTTGAGAGAACTAAGACTAAATTACAAAAAGATTGCTGCAACTAGTAATTTTGTAGCTTGTTATTACCTATTTCCTTCATTCACTACTCAATAAATAAATGTTGTATTCTGTACAAAGCTTGCCCCTCCCGGAAGTTTTCTGATATCGGCAAAAGCAGAAACCTGTCCCGTGATGGGACAGCGGTCTATCCCCTCAGCCACCGCCATATACCGCGCTCGTTCCTCTAACACGTGACCATACTTATTTTTCAAGACAGACAGGACATCCTGTAAAATCAAAAAGAAATATAGTAATCACTGTCTACCATTGGAAAATGCAGGAAGGACGTAACAAATAGTTCGTTCGTTTGTCTATTCGTAATGTTTGTAAATATAATAGTTCTTTCGCGGATTCTTCGCTCTTGTATACAGACATCACCTGATTCAGGTGAATTGACAAACATTTTGACCTTTGTGTGGCGTTTCGTGCTAACTTCTATCGAAATAAGGAACCTCCGTTTTCAAGGTCACATTCGAACGAAAGATCCTACTATCAGACACTAATTAGCAAAGGAATGTTAAACGTCTCAAGTTCGACGCGGCGCCCCGCAGGAGAATCGAACCCGAGCTTCCCGGCTGCAAAAGAAGCGCCCCACCACAAGGCCATCGTGACCAGTATTAAATCATCCGCAATTGTGCAAAGATGAAGATAACAAATAGTGATCAAGCTCATAGATCCTACAAAGGGTAGGAAGAACACAAAGCTGTGGCAACTTCAAAAGGTGAGATCAAGTGTCTAGGAGTAAGAATCCCCTGTTGACCGGTCATGCCCGCCGTGAGTCCAATATCTGGACCTTTTGACAATCTCTAGATTTTCAAATCCAGCTTTCTTCATATTGAATTTTTATTAAGTGGTTGAACATTAACTATTTTGATGTCGCAAGATCAATATCACTTTGACATAACAAGTTTTGAAATTGACAATTAATTTGACTCATTTCAAGTTGAATCTGTTCAAAATGTAATCATTCCGTTTACATTGTTAGTCAATGTAAAACAATTCTCAAGTTATTCAGTTCATATACGATAAATTTCAGTTTTTATGCATGTTTTCAATAATCAAGAATGATTTGTTTGTGGCGTATGTTTCCAGTTTTACAAATGTGTACGCACTCCCATTAATTCAGAAGTGTTAATAAATTCTTAATATTTTATAACTTCGACAAACGCTTCTTCAGTTATCTATGAGGCTCTCAACACATAAAAATGTCTTCACACCATCTCAACCAAGGCTGAATTCTTGAAAGAACGTTACAGAACGAAATATGAAAATGAATAATTGGCTTCACTCTAACAAATCAGTATACAAAGCGTTGCATCCGCCCTGTATCATCGTCAGCCAACACATGCGAGTTGTTTTTGATCCTGTTAGGCTACAGCTGTCGGGGCTCCGATTACGAACTATAGCGTTGTCTTATTAATTTCCCCCTTCTCCTACCTGTCGGTATTAATTTGTCAGGGCTTATGACGATTACTTGTTACAAAGATATAAACCTGTTATTTGGAATATACTAAAAACTCACAAATAGTTTTCCGGAAACTGGAGCTCCCCACGTCGATTATATTATTCTCTGACACGGCTCGCCTGAAATTCGGATTCCAGACGCCAATAATTCATTATGTTTTAATTTTTTGTTGTCATATATAGCCTGTCGATTCACGTGGGGTATTCGCTTCTGATTTAAATGAACGAGATGAGACGCACAAACCGAATTTTCTGCCATACTTTAAAGTTTGTTGAATAGCTGTTGATTGCATACCTGTGGAAAACCGAACTCGTACTTTAAAACATTGGGAGAAAAATGATGGTGAAACCTCTTTTTTCGAATAGCTTCCTCAATGGTCTCGCCAAAAAGTAACACTCTGGCCGATATCTGCAAATATAAGCACACAAATAGGATAACATTAAAAGAAAAAGAAACTAACAACTATAATCCTCTATCTAAACAGCTTACTAAAACAGCGAAAGCAATAATATAATATTGATAGGACTTATGATATTTGGTAACCAAGGAAGTATCAATCAATAGAATATCGTTGTGGATTTTTTTTTTGTGAATGCAAATACAGAGTGGAAAACGTCAGCTGGCGGGAAGAAATCGTCACACGATACTGTACGTCTGCTACTATCGGCGGTTGTAGATACGCGGTATTCGTCTTCAAAGGAGAAGTTTACACAGCTACGTCCAGAAGGGGAACATCACTTGATAATCAGTGTTTTATGCATTGACATCATTCTGGGATGTATAACGATTTCGATACAATCAATTCCTTTGATGCATCGAATAATACAGAGGGATTTCCCATAATTCATTAGGCCCTTATTACGGATTCTAAGGTTATGGCGACTCCTACTCCTGTGGGATATTTTAGATTATACAAAGAAACAGGGACGAACCGAAGGGCAGGCACATTATGGAGCAATACGACGTAAAGACATCTGTGTTAAAAGAAAATTAATCGTGTTATCATTTTTATTTTTTATTTTTAGTTACATGTAAATTAGACCCTTAGTGTATCATGAACAGCCTTGTGACTCACTTTTGGGAAAGTGCATCTATTTTGGCCTTGGTCTGACCCATCTGGCATGTAGCCTACTTTCGTTTTTAGGGAAATGTAACTAGTTAAGCTTTGTTCTGATCCATACCACAGTTTGGTGTCTACATATTCCCCAACCTAAAACCAACTCAAAAAAATACTATTCTATATTGACCACAAAGCAAACACTTAGCAACCGAGTTTGTGCTCAAATTTCAAAAATTAACCCTTCAAGTATTGATGCTTGCAATGTTAATTACTCTTGTCACATTTTTTATGATGTATACATAATCAAAGATGCATACGATAAAACACTTCTTCAACCATAGTTGCGTGCACTTATCGCTCGCTGATCTACACTGCAAGATATTAAAGCTGTAGCAAGGCAGAAGACTGAACATTGAAAGAAAGAAATTAAGATAAACGCCCACAGCATTGTCCCGCGATATCAACCTGGCCGTCACACCATATAAACCCTGGCCATTCCCATGACTTTCCATATATAACCCTGATCATCCCATGTGGTAAGGTCAGGATATGCATGGCCAGGATCCAACATGATATATCCACCCTGGCCCGGGGTGTGTGTGTCCCATATGGCTTTGAGTATTACACCTATGTGACAATTTGTTTGACTATGATATACCTATGTGACAGTTTGTTTGACTATGGTATACCTGTGTGACTATGATATACCTGTGTGACAGTTTGTTTGACTATGATATACCTGTGTGACTATGATATACCTGTGCCGTTGTGGTTGTAATTCTTGTGCCTCCTGCCGCTCCGATTACCAATCTGACTTTCCCGCTTTTTTTGTCAATAAAAATAGCAGGCGACATGGAAGAGCGAGGCTGCTTTCCCGGTTTTGGTGCATTTACTTCTGGAACCTGCTGAAATATAGAACAAAGAAACTACTTTAAAGGAGACGGAGAGAGAAGAGGACGAGAGAGAGAGAGAGAAGAGAGAGAGAGAGAGAGAGAGAGAGAGAGAGAGATCATAACAAGACTTATCGCATAACACGAGCCCCCTCTATCAAATAACTTTACGGACATTGCAGTTAAGTTGAATGTTTACCAATAATTCTTTCAACGACACTTGCTGCAAACTCTTTTTTCTTCTTTAAAATACGTCCATTTCGTCGCCTGCTTTTAGCAAAGGGCGGAAGACATTAATAACAGATACTGTCTGGTCTGACACACTTCTGAACTCCCTATGACTTGAAGAAGACCTCTATTGATTTTGAGGTCAAAGTTCACGGTCACAGAAATCCAAATATTATTTTAAATAACTTTAGTTTTCTCCATGCTTGTGGAATTACACTCAATGTGAGATGAAAGGTCAAGGTCATGAATTGTATGCACTGTAAAACCTCCCTGTGAGGACCCGGATTAGAATGAGTCCTCATTACTAGTACTCCTTGCTTGTTGTTTGAGGCGATTAAACGGGGCAGTACTTCGGAAGAGACCGCAAAAACCCGAGGTCCCGTGTCATAGCAGGCGTGCATAGCAGGCGTGGCACGATCAAAAGCCAAAGGCGCCAAACACAGGCCTAAATTTTGAAGCCCTACACCGGACATGGTGATGTCTCTATATGAATGAAATATGATTAATTGATTGATTATTTGTTGCTTTTTGTCCCGTTGAGAATATTTCACTCATATTGAGACGTCACCATTGCCGGTGAAGGGCTCCAAATTTTAGACCTATGCTTAGCACTCGTGTCTTTTAGCAGTGAGGGTTCTTTAGCGTACTTCAGCCTGCTGCGAAATGGGTCCTCCTTTTTTTAGGCCATATCCGAAAGACCCGTGATTCTCACTTCTAAATGCCGAGCTCTTGGCGAAATTTAACGACTTATGTTTGACGCAGCCGCTCCGAGCACGGGGCTCGAACGCACGACCTCCCGATCACGAGGCGAGAGCTCTACCACTGAACCACCGCGACCGGACGTTAAACAGTATACAATCAACCGTTACTACCATTCTTACTTCTTACTCTTCAGATTAAGCGTCTAGAGTTTTCGAAAATTGGGAGATGTAGTTCTTTTTGTCTGTCAGTCGGTCTGCGGTAACTTTCACTTTGGGAGATACAGGTTTTTGGTCTGTCCGTCTGTCTGTTTGTCTGCGGTAACTTTCACTGTGGAGATACAGTTTTTGGTCTGTCTGGTCTGTCCGTAGTAACTTTCACCTTGGAGATACAGTTTTTTGTCTGTCCGTCTGTCCGGTGTAACTTTCACCTTGGGAGATACAGTTTTGGCTGTCCGTCTGTCTGTCTGTCCGTAGTAACTTTTACCTTGGGAGATACAGTTTTTGGTCTGTCTGTCTGTCCGCGGTAACATTCAACTTGGGAGATACAGTTTTTGGTCTGTCCGTTCGTCGATACAGTTTGGGAGATACAGTAGACGACAGACCAAAACTGTATCTCCCAAGGTAAAAGTTTACTACGGACAGACCAAAAACTGTATCTCCCAAGGTGAAAGTTACTACGGACAGACGGACAGACCAAAAACTGTATCTCCCAAACTGTATCGACGAACGGACAGACCAAAAACTGTATCTCCCAAGTTGAATGTTACCGCGGACAGACAGACAGACCAAAAACTGTATCTCCAAGGTAAAAGTTACTACGGACAGACAGACAGACGGACAGACCAAAACTGTATCTCCCAAGGTGAAAGTTACTACGGACAGACGGACAGACAAAAAACTGTATCTCCCAAGGTGAAAGTTACTACGGACAGACAGACAGACCAAAAACTGTATCTCCCAAGTGAAAGTTACCGCAGACAAACAGACAGACGGACAGACCAAAAAACTGTATCTCCAAAAGTGAAAGTTACCGCAGACCGACTGACAGACAGACAAAAACTACATCTCCCATTTTCGAAAACTCTAGACGCTTAATCTGAAGAGTAAAGAGTAAGAATGGTAGTAACGGTTGATTGTATACTGTTTAAACGTCCGGTCGCGGTGGTTCAGGGTAGAGCTCTCGCCTCGTGATCGGGAGGTCGTGCGTTCGAGCCCGTGCTCGGAGCGGCTGCGTCAAACATAAGACGTTAAATTTCGCCAAGAGCTCGCATTTAGAAGTGAGAATCACGGGTCTTTCGGATATGGCCTAAAAAAAGGAGACCCATTTCGCAGCAGGCTGAAGTACGCTAAAGAACCCTCACTGCTAAAACACGAGTGCTAAGCATAGGTCTAAATTTGGAGCCCTCACCGGCAATGGTGAACGTCTCAATATGAGATGAAATATTCTCAACGGGACAAAAAGCAACAAATAATCAATCAGAATTAATCATATTTCATTCATATAGAGACATCACCATGTCGGTGTAGGCTTCAAAAATTTTAGGCTGTGTTTGGCGCCTTTGGCTTTTGATCGTGCCACGCCTGCTATGCACGCCTGCTATTGACACGGGACCTCGGGTTTTGCGGTCTCTTCCGAAGTACTGCCCCGTTTAATCGCCTCAAACAACAAGCAAGGAGTACTAGTAATGAACTCATTCTAATCCGGGTCCTCACAGGGAGTCGTTTACAGAAGCTACAATTCATGACCTTGACCTTTCATCTCACATTGAGTGTAATTCCACAAGCATGGAGAAAACTAAAGTTATTTAAAATAATAATTTGGATTTTGTGACCGTGAACTTTGACTCAAAATCAATTAGAGGTCTTCTTCAATCATAGGGAGTTCAGAAGTGTGTCAGACCAGACAGTATCTGTTATTAATGTCTTTCCGCCCTTTGCTAAAAGCAGGCGACGAAAATGGACGTATTTAAAGAAGAAAAAAAGAGTTTTGCAGCAAGTGTCGTTGAAAGAATTATTGGTAAACATTCAACTTAACTGCAATGTCCTAAAGTTTATTTGATAGAGGGGC
>CAJDSM010017195.1:18332-25863 GCA_903981925.1 Ostrea lurida | reverse complement strand
CTAAGTTTCTACGAGCATGTACGCACTCAGGTGAGTCTAGTCGAAAAAATATTTCTGTCACAAAATGAATGGAAACTACAATTGACTAAGTTCATTTTGATTGGTAATTAATAATTACCAGTGTGGTACCTTTCTTTCTTTCTTGCCCCCCCCTCCCCCCTCCTTCAAACGTTTTTCGTCCCATGCCAAAAATCCTTAACAGAAATGTCCGGTGTATGAAAACCAGTTATAAATCAGTGACCGCAATTAAGAGATCAGAGATAAGTGATGTAGATGTAATATGGTCCTTTAAAGCAAAGTGGTCGAAACCGGACGGAATTTCTTGGCATGGATCTTCGATTCCGGAGAAAGTGTCGTACACATATCGTACAGATGTTACGTAAAAATCGTGTTAAAAAGAAACTATCATTCTTTCCTTCTTTCGTGCAAGTGTGGTAGAGAACTCGATTAGAAGTCGAACTGATGTTCCCATTACCACAAATCATTACAAACTTGTGGAAAGAGACATAATTCCCCAGCACTCGTGATAACTTGTAGTCCCAAATCGCGACAGTGTGACCGGAGCTTTAATAACAACCCTGCCTGGCATAGGAGACTGACAATAAAAAAAAAATACAAATTCGAAATCATCTCTAATTTATAACGGCAAACTAACAACTCAACTTTATAACAAATATTATATAAGATACGATTTCAACTTCTCCATCGTCAACTTTCCAAATTTATGGGGCAACATTCCATCATCACCTGATCAGGTGTTTATGTTCCTCAACTTATTACAAGCAAGAGCTTGTTCTGCGTATGATCAGTTTTTGAATCGAGGCAGGTTACTTACAAACAAGTTGTTGTTGCAGGGATTTCAACAGTCACCTTTGAAGTCAGCATTTCGCAAATTCTATGGTCGTTATAACGTAAATAGTTTGCCTGTACAACCTACCACTGGGTCAAATGCTGTCTGGTGTGTTTCATGGCAGTTGTTAATCCGTTTCTTTATACACTGATTTTGACTACAGATGACTCCGTTCGCTTGATCTAGACAATGGGCTTACGGCGGATGGCCAGTCGACCAGGAATTCTTACTCCCACCCCTGGTGTATCCAGGGTCCGTTTTTGTCTTGCTCTTATCAGTTTGGGACTTACGAGATTGTTACTGTTTTATCTCTCAACCTTCTCACAACATTGCTATCACCCCCCCCCCCCCCCCCAAATAATACATGGTTTTGACTTGTGAAGAAAATGTGTTTTCTCTATCCTGTTTAGCGAGGTGACTAGCCCCAAATGCTTACGGTCTATGAATTTACATCATCATATTATTTTCTACATTTACTACACTTTAATGTGATGTGTTTGATTTTTCCATGGACAGGAGCTTGATTTCTGATATATTTGGTAGGTAGACTGATTGACTTTGATCGAATACAGACGCAGATATGACCTTGAGTAAAGCAACATTGGAACTATCTGGTTAGAAATTATAGTACATAATTAACTCTTTTGCTCAGCATACTGCGCACCACCAGCTGGGCTGCTTACCATGATAAAATCATACAGAATTACTCATCCCTCTAAAACACTGACAGACCATTCTTATAACAAGATGTGGAAGTGTAGTACCATAATACAATAAAATCTAAATATGTGGAAGCCCAGGAATAAGGTACAAAAATCCAATACCCGTGTTTTTTAAAAAATCGTTGATAAAAATAAATTTCTATCTGATTTGGAACTAGAAAACTGACATGGTCAGCAAGGGCCCGTCGAGGGTTATCAAAGGAAAGTGACATCGATGAAGGTGCTGTGAACCCACAATTATACACTTCTGCTTCTTTTGCAGAGTACAATTATGCAAAGTTTCAAAACTATACGATAAAATTTTTTGAGTTATCGCATCAACGGAAATGTTGACGAACAGACGAGCTGACAAACAAGGTGCTGTGCCGCTATGGACCCAGAATTTATACCTTCTGCTCTTATTGTAGGGTACAATGTGCAGAAGTATACTTGTACATAAAACTTTGATGATTATCGCATCACAACTTCGGTTTATCGCATCACGACGATAATGTTGACGGACGGACGGACAGAATTTATACACTTCTACCTCTTATTGTAGAGTCAATTGTGCAAAGTTTCAAAACTACGATAAAACTGTTTGAGTTATTCATCACAACTTCAGTTATCGCATCAAGACGAAAATGTTGACGGACAGACGAAGGACGGAACCAGAATTTATACACTTCTGCTCTAATTGTAGAGTATAATTGTGCAAAGTTCAAAAAACTGTACGATCAAAACGTTTTGAGTTATCGCAATCACAACGAAAATGTTGACGGACGGACGGACAATGTGATTACTTATGGGCACCCGCATTTCATGCAGGGCCTAAAAAGCTGGATTCAAACAAATTTAACAAATGCATGATCTTCATCACGCCTTCGACAAATTTATACATTAGGTACACTATTAGATGCTCATTCTAAAAATAAAATGCTATTTCCTTAATTTTGCAGTTGGTAACATGGACATTTTTAGATTATCGAAAGATGAAATCACTATCTGACACGACAAAAACTAATTACAAGTACCACAAATGAATGATTGAACACAGCGTATGGCATTATTTGAATAATTTCACTTCTAATCCTTCAAGCATACAATATAAGAACATTTTATGAATTTCTAGAAAGATACCAAAATAGTATTTTGACCCAGATAATCTGACTAGCTATATAAAAACAAAACATTTTAAAAGAAACATATGAGTATTTCTCATATACTGAGTACACGTAAAAGTCTATGAGGTTCCTACTTTTTCCCGTCAACTTGAAAAGAAATCTGCTGGAGTCGGATTTTATGGGCCCGCCTCTTACCACTGTCTATGCTTGTGTTATTAGCAATCATTAATACCGACATTAACTCAAACATTTCCGCTCTCATCTTATGATAGCCATGGTATGACCTATTTACTAATCAAAGTACAGACAGTACTGCTGGGAGTGGAAAGATTCAGTAAAATTATATGTCAAAGTAATTTCGCTGGGATTTTCCATTTAATATTGATTTACTTTCTCTAAATTTGCGCAGTTAACATCGATTTATCACATTTATAAATTTGTCGAAATGCGCATCTGGTGCATAAAAATTGGTACCGTATATGACTTATATTTATATATATCATTTATAAATACTATGTGCAGAGACTCGGGTGTGGAGGGTATAATGTTTTTGACCCGTCTGTCAGTCAGTCAGTCCTGTTTTTCTTGTCAGCGCAACTCCTCTGAAACCGCTCAACAGAATTTCGTGAAACTTTGTAGTTATGAAGAACATACCATGTAGATGCGCGAACTTGACCTGTCGAAAATGACTTTGAATGACCTTTTTCTGAAAGCCACTTGCATGTTCTATATTTGTTTGATATATGATCAATACCTCTTCAACAACAATTGAAGTAAGGAATTTATTTTGACATAGGGTATTGTTCTGAGTAACCTTGACCTTTCCAAACTGATCTTGGTCCAAATTTCCCCTATGCTAAGGAATGTTTGTGATTAATTATAATCGATCTATGATGAAAGGTTCTAGGGCCGTAACCAGGAATTTTCATTGGGGGAGGGGGTGCACAAGATTAAGTCGATAGGTCTGGGGACTACTTTAGGCACCCAGCTGGTCCAGGGCTGATACTTGTAGGGGTCATGGGGCGAAGCCTTCGGAAGCTGCGAGGTTTTAGCACTTTCATTGGGTCTGGTTCCGCTGTGGGCCCACAGCGGGTTCAGGATGGGCCCTGACAGGGGGTTCAGGGAGCGAACCCTCAGAAGCTGAGAGGTTTTAGCATTTTCATTTTATAATGGGTGCAACCCCCTGGTTACGGCCTTGGATTTAGTAGATGGAAGACTGTCGAAATATGATGTCAGTAACATTGTCCTTGCCAAAATGACCTTGGAAGACGTTGGTTCACAAGTCCTTATCTCGAAGAGCATTTGTGTTAAATTATATCAACTTCTGATGAAAGATTTAGGAGATACGGACAGACAGGCACGAAAATGTTTGGGGAACATAAAATGTATGCCCCTAGGTAGTCAAAGCAAAGTTAGCTTCTCTTCTTAGATATCCAAGTTTCTGCAGATCATGCGTTAGAAAACAAGCATTCTGAGAGAATTGCATAGCAATACATAGTCCCTACCGATTACAAACATTATTGGACTGCCAACAATATTCTAATTGCATTATGTAGGCTATATCATACAAATATATTTATGGTAAAGCCAGGATAGGAAAGGACCATAACTCAGTGAAAAATGAATCGATCGAAACAAACTCGAACTTGATCTGTACTTGGTATGGCAAAGCAATGTACCAAATATCAAATGAATATCTGCAAGCAGTGAGAAAAAAGTGCGGAAAACTGATAATGTATGAAATTTTCTAAGTCCAAGGGCCATAACTCAGTGAAATATGGATCGATCGAAACCAAACTCGAACTTGATCTGTAACTTGGTATGGCAAAGCAATGTACTAAATATCAAATGAATATCTGCAAGCAGTGAGAAAAAAAGTGCGGAAAACTGATAATGTATGAAATTTTCTAAGTCCAGGGCCATAACTCAGTGAATGTGGATCAGGAAACCAAACTCGAACTTGATCTGTAACTTGGTATGACAAAGCAATGTACCAAATATCAAATAAATATCTGCAAGCAGTGAGAAAAAAGTGCGGAGAAACTGATTTACCGGACTGACGGACAGACAGACGACGCGGACGGAGCGCAAACCTAGTCCCCTTCGACTTCGTCGGTAGGGGACTAATAAAAACGAATGACCAATCTCATAACTTGTTTTAAGAATACAAAATCAAGAGTAGGGCAAACACGGGCCCCTAGACATCAGTGTGTGAAGAACGACTTCAGTATTAGACTGAAACATGTCAGACACAGTGACAGGTGTTAGTAATAAAAAAAAAACAACTCCAATATGATTCTCACATTGACTCGGTTTTCAAATCTATTGCTGGTAAAAATATGTCTTGTGTAGAATTAGAATTTATCTCACCTTTCATACAAGAAAACTCTTTCACAATTCAGATTTATTCGTACATATCACCACGCATTAACTATTGTCCCTTTATATGTGAGGTAATACAAGTTCCTTAAATCAGCTGATCAATATTCATAATTAAACTTTCATTTTTTTTCTGAATGATATGGATAATGATCTTCAATCCAATAATGATCAGCGCATGTCTGAGTTCAGAATAAGTTCGTTCAACAAACTCTCTCCAGTACTTCTGTATACAACTCTGGAAAGAGTAGATAGAACGTTCTACATGTATTGATAAAATGACAGATTTCCTCCGGACCCGGTTTACGATAGAATTCCACCTCTGTACTCGTTTGATAGCAAAACATTTTGACATTTGTAAATATGGTCTGTATGGCCAACACACGAGACAGGGAAGTTATATGTATAAATACCTGTAAACTGAATTTAAGTCACTCTTTTGTGTGATATCGGCATTGTATTTAAAGATTTTGATATATATTGTCATGCTGATTTACTCTGCCATTTCCGGCAAAATGGCAGCAACTTTGAATTAAAAAAAATTCAAACGGCTCGTGCGGACACATTTTCTTGGGATTTTCTTCATTTAATGGATTCATAAATTTCAAAAAAGTTTTGTTACAACTAAATCAGACCTACTCTTACACGCATTCCATCTAATTGCTGTGAAATTCGTTTCGGAGTGTGTCCGCTCCGATTTGCCACACTGCGAGAACATTAGTTCTCTTGTAATGATCAGAATACTGTGGCGAGTATAATTCATTGTTCATCATCTTCTCTGTATCATATTGTGTGTTCATTTATTGTATATTTATTGACATCCTGAGAGAAGACCGTGACGAAGAACAGGGCTATGCATTAATCGAATTAACTTCATTAAATATTACCGTCTTTAAATAAATCATCGTGTGTATAGTAATGTTGACTAAAAAGCAGACAGATAAAACTATTTCTCGAATCCTCTAATACATGTACATGTAGTTTATTGCTACCGTAGAAGTTTTCTCACGTACATTTCTTTAGGGATATTCTGATAATGTTTCATGCGCTAATTTACCGGTACTCCACCTTTATTATACATTCTATCTAATATACTCATGGACATGTATAATACATTGTTTATCCAAAACGTATTTTCATGAGTCGAAATGTTGGGTCTGAAAGGGAAAGAATATGATAATCTTGGCTGTAGCAGATACAGATGAAGCAAAAATAAATCCACCCGACAAATTCTAAAAGTGATGGCTGTGTTATGTAAGTGAATGGAGCCTATTTCCGACGGGCGGCAACATGAACAGCGGACGTGAACATTTTATTTAGCAAAGTTTCGATAATGTTTATAAAACTCTTAGATACCCTTTGTAGCATGTGACAACTAGAAACAGTCAATCAAAATTCTTCAAAATAAGAGATGCGTGTTCTCATTGTTAAATTATTATGCAAAGTTTCACATTTGAGAAAGGTTGAATGAAAACCCCTGCGTACAACAAACACTGTTTGTTTTTGTCCCTTTGAGAATTGTTCACTCCTACTTGTAATCTCGTTCAACCAGACATTCAGTTGTCTACGCAAATCTCCGACGAACAGAGGTTTACGGAGATAGCCGAGCGTCTGGTTGCACGAGACTATCCTACTTGAGACGTCACCAATTGTGACTACGTCTCCAAAACGTTTGAACGATCAGCGGCTCCTAAATCTACGCACATACTGTACAAATACAAATTAAGGACAGTGAGTACAAAAAGAAATATGGAACAAAAATACGTAAAATACTTTGTACATACTTTCTTATCGCTAAAGTGTATATTCATCACGGTTTCCCCCACTATCTTATTTTTTTGTATTCTGAACAGAAGCTGGATCTTCGTACTAAAATAAAATTGATATTCCCATAGGTCTGTGGCCATTTTCACAAAAAATCTTACGACTAAGATAAAAAATTTCGTGTCAGCCTTATACATAAATTGAGTGCCACTATGCCTTGAGTAAGAACACAAGTTTGTCATCTATTTATATACTCAAGTTTTGCTCATTCAAAAAAAGATTAATGGAGATACTGTGTTTTGAAATTTTCATCTTGATCGTAAGAGTTTTTGTGAAAAGGGCCACAGTATATTACCACTGGATTGATATATATTTAAAAAATGATTGGTTCAGATACAGAAAAAATCCTATACAGATATTTTTCTCTGGATTTTTTTTTAATTATTGTTATCTTGCATATTTGTTGGAATACCATACAGGGGATAACTGCAAAATGGAGGATATATACCATAATTTTAAATTATAAATATCAAAAGTTATTCTCTTTATCGGAGGAAAACAGTTTTACCGGAAAATTACTCGAAAAAATTGAAACATCGTGTCATATTCAAAACCACGAACTACAAATTTTTACATGCTAACTATCGCATGAGCTGTCCGGCAATGCATTTAAATTTAGAGGGACAAGAAATATGTCAATAAAACTTATTTTA
>CAJDSM010017195.1:3332-13332 GCA_903981925.1 Ostrea lurida | reverse complement strand
ATGTTCAAGACATTGAGTCACAACGAAAGTGATGATGGACAAAAGGACAGATACTCATAATCTTTTTTGCTTTTTTTTAAATGATAAGTTAGTACAATGTATATGTAGAATATGAACACTGTTTCAAAACGTTTTAAGAAATTGTATCACAATGAAAATGTATGAAACTTGGACTGGATGCATGTTGTGACCTTATAGTACCGTTGACCTCATTACTCCAAGATATATGGATATCTTTCAAGGACCTCTGTACATATCACAATGAAAGCATAGTAAAATCGGATCGAAAGTTTGATGTGGCCTTTACCTTTGGCCTCCCGACTCTAAAAGACCATATAGAATGATTCAACAACCTTTATATGAAAACCTTATGTTAAGAACTATTCCAGATAACATGTCAAAACGTCTTTCTCTAATCATCAGTTCTCTTTGTGAAAAATGGGGAAAAAACGTTGAAAACTTTTTACATTTTCGTTCCACAGAGTAAACATAGTAAAAATTCAAATTAAGGACCTTTTACCTTGAAGTATGCTATATTCAACATACCGTGTCAAAACGAAAGTGATGACAGACAGACGGGCATTGTGATTTCTGTAGGGTTTCTGCATTTTAAACATTGAATAAATAGGTTTCTTCCTGTATAATAGTTACGATATAGACCAAATTATTGTTCACGATAGATATACAGACCAGCCAGACAATCCTATTAGACAGATGTATTTCTCTCATGGCAAAATATTTGAACCAACTTAGAAAAAACTTCATGGTGAAAATTAAGTGAGTTATCATGTTAAAAGAAATGTGTTGGCGGACAGACGGACAATATGAATACTGTTAGACTCCTGAGGGCCCTAACTATTATAGTACAGTACATGCTTTTAAATGCTAAATCATATCTCTTGTCAGGTTTTTTGCGAAGTTCTTTAATCTTTTATGATATGTATGGAGTGGTATGCTTGAATATGTATTTTTTTTTAAAAAACCAACCATCATGTACATATAATACATTATTGTGTAAGGATAGAAGCTTGTTCAATGAATCAAAGGATTAAATGTTGTTGTCAAAGATATATGAACAGGCAGATTGAATTTAATTATCTTCGTTTTACGTCCCGTCGAGAATTTTTCACTCATATTGAGACATCACCAGTTGTATGTGAAGTACCACAAATTTAGACCTATGCTTAGCGCTCAGAGCTGTAGCAGTGAGGGTTCTCTAGGGTGCCAACGCTTGTCGTGACACGGGACCTCCATTTGTTAAGGTCATATCCGAAAGACCCGTGATTCTCTCTTCTAAATGCTGAGCGTTTGGCGAAGGACCAGTCACTATCTATTTTCATGTCTTAGGTTTGACGCGGCTATGACACAAGCGGGGCTCAAACTCACGACCTCTCGGTTGCGAAGGAAACGTTCTAACCACTGAATAGGCAGAACTTTGAAGTCAATGTATTACATGTTGAAGTTGTTTTTAAAAAATACACACTTCATTGCGATAAATCCGTAATTTTACATTTATTTATTTTTTTTTATTGGATGCATCAAGTCAATATGCATGATAGACGTGAGGTCAAAGAGATAATACACTGAAACGTTGATAATAGATAGTGCATTTATCACAGTGTAATTCAAGTGATGAAAGTTCGAAAGCTATGGGGAAAATTTGTAGTTGTCTTTTCCTTCTTTCGTATCATTTTAAAAATTTTATTCCTTGATGTCTTGCACGTTTCCGTAAATTGTATATATAAACACCAGCTTCTAGAGCATTCCGAGACCATATGGTAGATTGTAATACCTATCTACTATTTTACCTGAGGCTGGAAATCATTCAGCAGTTCATGAGATACACACAGGTACAGGACATCCGCTTAAAGTGGAGGAAAAACGAAAATGCCAGCGCATGCGTGTCTGTTATTTAGCAATACATGACACCATCAGACACCTCCACCACCACCTTTAAATATCATTCACATTAATAACAGATAAGGTAACATTTTAAAATTTGAACACAATTAACTGGGGTCCAGGTGTAATACTGTATGAAATGCACCCATTCTTTACAATTTCTTTCAATGTATTTGAATGATAGACAAAGCCCTCATTACACCCTAACCATTTCTTATGATTGCATGATCCGAGTTTCGACATTTTTGCTTTACCGTGTAAAAACACTGTTAAATCATAGCATGTACGTATTTATGAGGCTGTGCGTCATGTCACTGCACCTGTTTTAACCAGAGTTATCAGGTTTTAAATCGATAGTCACTTGATTATTTCTAATGCACAAATCATTGACAGTCACATGTTCAATTTACAATAGATTTTCAGTAGTAAGACCATCGGTAGTCTTATCTGTGTAAAGCTCTGTATTTTATTACTACAGTACCTTGCCATAAGTTAAAGGAAATATAAAGAACAATTACCTTTTCGAACCTCGTTATTCTACGCTCCTTCACACCTAAATTTAGACAGTTGCGTCTAAATTATGCACATCAGATTTGTATTCCTCTCCCGCGCATTGGACTATTTATAGACACCAATCATACTGCGTTAATTAGGATCCCACGAACATATACTTTTACTTTTGCAAATGTTTAAGTGAAAGTTAATAACTTTAAACACTAGTTAATCTGATTTAAAGTAATTTTGTAGAAAGAGTAATTGTTGAAAATCGGACCATACAGCTTTAACTGAGCAGAAAATTTTAGACGGTAACATCCCATTCATATGAACCATTTATAAAAGAAATTTAATATAACGGTTGTATGAAAAGGTGAAGATAACAAACGGTGATCAATCGTATTAGTCCTATAGGAATGCCAATTAAGAATTGGGCAAACAAGGACACTTGGATATACCAGAGGTGGGATCAGGTGTCTTAGAGGAGTAAGCATCCCCTGTCGACCAGTCACACCTAGGAAACCGTGAGCCCATTATCTTGACCAGGTAAACGGAGTAATCCATAGTCAAAATTAGTGTATATTCAAAGAAAATGTTATTTTTGCAGCATCATATTGGATGAAATTATTTCATATTTTACAAGTAATTCATTTCTTGTACATGGATATTGACACACGGTTTATAAGTTTTAATTACATTTCAATGGCCCAAAACAATACTCTGTACACTATTTATTCAAAGGAGTTGTCTTTCATATTTGAACCGTTAAAAATCTTCAGGACAAAACACTGAACGTTTGAGCTCTTGAAATCGCACACGGGTTTCATTTACGTGGATTTACGTCAATGTAGAGCAACAACACTGCAAAATTATACATGTTTTGTCCAAAACACAAAACCAAAAAACTCCACGTTATATCTATTTGTCAACCTTAAGTAATGTCGGGAACTTTTATGCATCATTAAATCACGAGACAGCAAGGGCAAGTAAGGCTATACCGGAACAACGCCAGTAATGATATTTTGTAAGAGTCAAAGGTTGGGTTTTTTAATATAAAATTTTCCAGAAAAGGAAAGGTTTTGTTTCGTCAAAATCACCAACTAATTTTCGTACAAATGTATCTACACACTGATGTACCAAGCATTTCTCTGGCAGATTTCCCCATGTTTTCATCAATGAAAATAGCAAAAATGTTGACGATACAAAAGTTATTAGTAGTTAGTTTGACGGTCAATTAAAGACAAATTCAACAGAGGCCTGATCTTTTTGCAATTTGACGATTAAGTATTTGAAAATATAATCTGAATTCATCTAATGAAATGTGATGAGGGAATGCATGGAAACTTTGGTTGCAATGATCTTCTAGACACTTTGATTACTTTCCACCACTCGTCAGAATCATTGATAACATGTCTGAGGTTAAAATAAAATTGTTGTGCATTGACAATTTTTTTTCCCTTTCTACATGAATCGCAAGTATCTTAACGCTTTCCGGTCGCTTCATATCCTCCTTTCACATGAATGACACTTGTGTACTGTGGGGTTACCAGGGGGTAAATATAAATTTAACATCACTATTCCTTGGGACTTCATCTTACGGCCTTAATGCCCCATTTATGTCGCCTCACATGTTATATTTTAAAGTTGAAAAGGGCGTTGAGTGGTAAACAGATTCTTTGTCCGACTGAAATCCTTCAGCGTTCCAAAGTAACACTCCAGACTATTTAAGGTACTTTGTTAAGAGTAGCTCTGAGTACTGTGTATTGTTAATTTGGGACACAGCTTACATGAAAGTATGTGTTAAATTTGAAGTTTAATTATATACACCAGTGGCGGACCCAGGATTTGTCGAAAGGGGGGTGCGGTCCTTTGAAAAAAGGAAGGCCTGCTATACCTCGCTGGCTAGATGTCAAGGATGAAGCCCAAGTGGGGGCCGAGGGGGTAAAGCCCTCGGAAGATCTTGGATTTATGGGCTTTTTGAAGTTATTTTAGGGTTTATTTAGCTATAATTTTATACATAATTTTGGTCACGAAAGGGGGGGGGCTACCCCCTCTAAATCCGCCTATGTACACGTCAGGGGACTGCTGTAAAATGTATATACAACTGTAAAGTAAATCCATTTACAAGTTCATTGTTGGAATGGAGGGTTGGGATGTACAGTGTACTTTTATAGCCTATACAATACACAGTAAACAGCAGGGTACCAATCCTAGCATCATGTTTACACACTATAACTTCGTATTTGTAAGACGATTAATAAGATACACATATCAAATATACAAACAAAGCTTGCTTTTGTATTAGCATGCCAACGTATATCTGTGAGCTGTCGATTGGTGTCATTATACAAAGTAAGCTCAAAACACACGCCATTGCCACTGTAAGCTTTCTAACGGATTGTCATCTGGCACCAAAACAACACAGGTGTTTACTGCGTAATTTAAACACCTTTGAGTGCTGCAGACGTATATTGACATTCATATATGTGATAATCTGACAATTGTTTGTAATTTGCTGGAGGAATGTAAGCATGAAAATTACAAAAAACAGATAGGCAGTTGTATAGCCTTTGTATTTATACCCACCTACAAAGCATGTTTGACATAAAAAATTATATGACGTATGATAATAGATCGTCTGCTAAAATATGTGCCATATACCCATTTTCGATTGCTTTAGACCTGGTATAGATTGGCATTGTAATGTTATGTTTAACGAGTACATGTACATGATGGAGTGATATATTTTCTATTGAGAATGCATGGATGGTGGTGGTATGATTTTAAACGTGGAATTTCTTCCGATTCCGCTTTTATCAGCATCATATAGGCTGCATTACGTTTAATTGTGGATCAAGTCCGCTCACAACACATGCAAATTTTCTTTAAATGGGAGTAGTTATTTTTGAATTCTCAAAGATACAAGATTTGTTGGGTTTCTTTTGTAATTTTACGAGGGAAAGTTGGAGAAAACTTGTAAATAACAAGCCAAACCGGTGGAACCTGTTTCTCCGGATTTAGGAGAACACAGTGTCAGTCACTTGGAAGATGTGCGGAATTGACGAAGCAATAAATGCAAAATTAATTCAAAATAACATATTTAATTAATGACGTTCTTATACAATAAATAAATCTTTATATTGTCCATGCATAGCTTGTCCGTGAAACGTAACAAATACTCGAATAGACAGGAAACCGCTCTAGGACATGGAGGACTCGAACAGGCCAAGGATACTGATATTACAAGTTGCATACTTATGATATGCGGGCTGAAATCCCTTAATAAGGAACCATCACGACATTAAGCACTGTAAAGGGTGTGACGCATGGCTCTTTTTTATTATCGTTTCCTGATGTTATTATGATATAGATAAGGTCATTGCTATGACGTAAAGTTCCAGAAGTATATTCAATTACCACTAATATTCCTCTTTAAAACAAAATCAGCCACTGCATTTCCTCACTGAGTACAGGTTTTGTTTGTTGAATATACAATGTTACGCAACGCGGTTGTGTTGGCAATAGCAAACTATAAGTCATGATTGATGAAAATTCTCATTGTATCACAAATACATTGGATTGTTTTACATAGCTTCTTGACTGTTCACATCAACATTATGAATAGCGCTCTATCGCTAAAATATCAGTGCCAGTACGTACAACAGGCGTTAATGCAGTGACATGGAGTCAAGAGTTGAGAGTTCCGTGTAGTAACAAGTACATTGAACACAGGTGTAATCATATACATACACTAAGTACGTTTTTATGGTAACAGAGTTAAAACTTTACATGTTATCATTTAAGGCGAGGACAACGGAGGACACGCACTTCTTTCCCCACTAGGAGGCGCTGTTTGTCCATAAGAGTACAGGTCAACACTCACAAATATCAGACATGATGAACAATTTTCTCTCCCGATAGTATATAGGGTTTTATGATTGTTACATCAAGTATCACCTTGGTCACTTAAGGAATGATTGTTGACTGTATGTTCCATACTAGAATTAAGTTTATATTTTGACCTTTTCGTTTAAATGTTAGCGTATTTCCTATTCAAAACAAAACTTGAACTCGGTGCAAACATGTATTTAAACAAGGTAAATATTGTATAGGAGTTAAAACGATTGAATATAACCTTAACTCAATATTTACTATAATTTTTACAATGTCGAAGAAAGTTGTGTCAAAGCCGGAACAAGGCCATTGCAAGGGGAAACGCAAGGAAGATTACTATTCCTGTGGGAGGGGGGGGGAGAGAGGGGGTACATGGAAGATAGGAACATGGTTGGCTTACTTGGATATAATTTAGAAGCAACTTTAAAAAAAATGTCCTGCTATGGAACATTGTCCATCTCTTGAGTTGTTGATTCTCTCTGGCATCGAAATATGAAGATCGGAGTGCATGATTTTATCTTTGTACCATAACTTCCACCTTGCTAAATTTAATTAAAGGTCGAGTGTATGATTGTTTTGACTTGATTGCGATCTGGTGCTATAAGTAGTTTTACAAACACTTTGTTTTAATGACTCGATATCGCCTTTCCTGCAGACTAACAAACAATAGGTTTATACGGATACTAGCCTGCCACGGTTCCCTGTCCCATGTCTTTAGTCAGGGAGCCAGGGGACCAGACTATACGGTTACTAGTATCAGTTTTCGTGGTGCGATATTATTTATAATTGTGTTGGTTGATGTCTGAGTTCGTATAGAACTGTGATACTGTTTAAGGTGGGTGCCCACAGTATATATATAATTTCAACCTCTGTGGATCGATCTGTTGCACATACAACAAGGCTTTATCGGCTACGTCACAGAGCTCCATCGATTGATCACACAGATTTGCCCCTTTGCTTTGATTTCTTTACTGCAATTACATGAGTTGTTTAAAGGAGTGAATGTCAAAACGCGCCACCCCATTTTCGAGAATGGTTCATGCCCTGGTAGAATGTATCCATGGTTTTCCGTCTCGAACAATTACCATACATGGTATGGACATTACGTCCCCTTACAAAATCTGAATATTGTCTTATACAAAAACAATGACACATAATTGATTTTTAAGGTTTATTGCCTGTTTGTCAGAAGCATAGTACACATGTTGTACAATGTATCTCAGCATGATAACAGTCTACCATATGTAAAAATAGTAACGCAGGCGTGCAAACTGTTTTTCATTGGGTTTGTTATCAATCAAATCAACAAAATTAATTACATCTGTTCAATCTGCTAAATGCATATTACGTCTCGAATGATCGTTCATATTAATATATTGCTTTATGATTAATTTTTTTATAAGCATGCTAGATATTCTACATCAGCAACAATATACATTTCATTTGCATTATGGTTTTTCTGAGCGTTATTTTTCCTCTGGCATTTACTGAATGTAATGTCCCGCGTTATCTCTACAACGTCAAAGTGTGTCGCGAGGCACAAACGGATGATGATTCATAATGGCGTACACATAAGTAATTCATAACTTTTAGATGAAAACAAGAACACTATAACTCGTCGATAGAAAATGCAACTACTCTTGCTCCTACAAAAATATCGCGGCTACACACCCTCAATGCGTAGACTTGTATTTAAGCGAAGCAGAGCTGCGCTGGTCTATCGATCTCCGGGCATGGAGTCGGCGTCAATCGATATTTCCTCGCAAACATTATAATGCTAACACCGGTCTCCAATCGGGCTGTCTAAACAGTAGCTAAATAAGGCTGATGTAGGTCCCCAGCGAATACAAATGAACGTCTTATTAGGTTGTTTATTTTTAACCACCTTCTATGGCGTTTCTCTTCTGAAGAGGAACAGGATCCCTGCGCCTGCATGCTCTCTTCTACGTCATGTTTGTCTTGTTTACAATTCAAAATGAAATCCGTACTGAAAGAAAAAGTGTTGTAGACCAACTTACTTTCATTGAACGTTCATCAATAATCCTCCATCTGGAAGTAGAAATAATACTGCACGTTGCCAAGGGATGCCTACATGTAGCTGGTGCCTTCCGTACTCAAATATCGCTCGCGAGGAAATGTATATCACCTGACTTTTGCTTCCAATTTTTTTTCGGTTTGATTTTGATTTAAGACAAAACTTGATATTAAATCGTCATACAGTTAGTCGAAGTATACTTGTACATGATGTGACCACAGTGCTTACTGTAGTAACGGAATGATTAATAAAAATTATAAAAACCCACTAAACAACGACTTACAAAAACCAACAACCTCAGAGATTTGTATTCGTGTTTTCTAATTGTTTGCTTTATTTTTACAGAATTATCCACGAAGGAGGGTTTACCACTGAAGACAACAAACAGTATAAACCCGTGGTGTATAGCAATACTATACAGTCTCTAGTGGCTATCATCCGGGCCATGGGGGCGCTACATATCCACTTTGCTGATTCTGAAAGAGAGGTAAAGAATTCAAGAAACATTTAAATCCCCATCAAGAACACGTGGCATGCGTTAAAATCGCTAGCAAAAGATGGCGAATCGGGGTAAAACAGTGCTAGAAAAGAACTTCGTGTATACGAATTTGTTGATTTTTTGTTAGGATACTCCACCTACATGTAGCCACACTGTCTTTACGTATGTGGATGATACAATTTTATCAATTTCTGACGCAACCATTATAAAAAACAATTGTCATCCCAAACTTAGGAAGGAAATGCCAATTACACTGTGGTCTTTTTAACACTATTACCCTTTGTACCATGGAATAACATACAATAACTTGACAACACTGTGTTACCACGAAATAACACAACACTGTGTTATACGCAATGACACCACAACACTGTTTTACCACACAATAGCATCACAACACTGTGTTACCACAAAATAACACCACAACACCATGTTACTTACACAGATTAACACCAACACGACTGTCCGGTTTTACCACGAACAATAACATCCACAACAACTGTTTTTTTTATACTTACAGCCAATAACACGGCGACAACACGCGTGTTAGTGACACAATATACACATCAAGCACCAGCTGTTACCTTACACAATAACATTACAAACATCGTGTTACTACACATAACATTACAAACACCCGTGTTACTACACAATAACATTAAACTCGTTACTACAACAATAACACCACAGCACTGTTAACACAACAATAACACCACAATACTGTTTACCACACAATTAGTCCCAGCAATCCCTTGGTGTCGTAAGAAGCGACTGAAATGCGGGTGTTCTTCGGAAATGACGCCACATGAGAAAAAAGCCAAAGGCCCCGTGTCATAGCAGGTGTGGCACGATAAAGATCTCTCCCTGCTCAAAATCCCTGAGCGCCGAGCATAGGCCTAAATTTTGCAGCCCTTCACCGGCAATGGTGACGTCTCCATGTGAGTGAAATATTCTCTCGAGTGGGACGTAAAACAATAAATAATCAATCAATCAATACAACACAATAACATCACAACACTGTGTGACCATACAATAACACACAACACTGTGATACCACACAATCACACTAATACACTGGGTTATTACAGAATAACATCACAACACTTTGTTATAACGCAATAACATGACAGCATTATGTTACCACACAATGACACCACAATGCTGTTACCATACAG
>CAJDSM010017193.1:0-34295 GCA_903981925.1 Ostrea lurida | reverse complement strand
TGGAAATGGGTAATGGAAAAATAATTTTAAACATGTAAACAACATAGAGAGACATACATTATTTAATGATGGTGGAGGGGAGGGAGTGATTTGCAATATTCTTCTCCTCCAAAACACAACAGCTTTCTTTCTTCAGCTAACTGTCTATATGGATGGTTATCATAATTATTGAAATTTGACTGGGTGTTATTTTGGAAAGCTACGCTATGATTGGATAAAACCTGCATACAATAATAAATACAGTATGTTTTAGGGTGGACAATGCAACAACAGAGAAACCATTTAGATTTAATCGAACCAGAGAAAATGGTAAGGTCGATCTCGATTTAAAATTTATAGAAAAATCTTACAATAATCGTATTGCTGCACTTTTAGGCACCTTTCATCGGGAAATTAGTTCCTTTGCCAGACATCAAGGGAATGTACTTTTGTCTCTTTCGAGTTGATTTTGTTTGTCCAATTAAAAAAGGCGAAGTTAACATTGTGCAAACGTGAATCATAATCCAAAAAAACATAATTAAAAATCGAGTGTAGGGCAACACGGACCTCGACAAAAGCGAAGGTAGGATCAGGTGCCATGGAGGAGTAAGCATCCTCTGCTGACCGGTCACACCCGCCGTGAGCCTTAGTCGAAATAAAGTAAACGGATTTACCCGTTGTCAAACTAGTAGGAAAAATGACAGTCTAACAAAGTGTATGAACAAACAGTCAAACATATGACTTGTGATAATTTGTAATCCAAACAAAGGTCATTGTATAGCGCACCGTAGAATTTGCGAAATGTGACTTTAAAACGAGATTCTTGTATTACCACTCGAGATGCAACTTTTTGTAAGTAGTTGGCCTCGCTTTAAAAAGTCTCCATACGCAAGCAATGCTGCTTCGCGTATCGAATCAATGGAAGATTACACACCATAAGCAGGTTGATAGGTGTATATTACTACATAGAAAAGGAAGTTGACGATTTTCATAAGTCAAAGTATCACGCTTATCATATACAATGTAGTTGTCAGTCTGCATTAGAGTCAATGTTAATAAATCCAAATATGAAGCAGATATGATCAGATTCTGTGGTGTCCTTTATGTCGAGGTTTCTTCGGGATATATCAAATGGACATAATTGATCGAAAATGGAGATATTGTTAATTGATAGCACATATCTTATACCTTATGATGTAAGGTTGAAAAGGACACGGCAAGTTTTTTATTTTTCCCGTAACAGTTCTGCTACAATTCTGCTTCATATGATCAAAAGATAAGTCTGCAATAAGGGGCACAATTTAGTGCCCATAGGAATACACTACGGTTGTTGGAAACCTGGTTCAACAGACTACATAACATATTTATCTATAAGAAACCCAAGCATGCTCCTTAATCTGATCTATCAGAAGTACTTGTGTGCGGCAATCAGAGTGTTTTCTAACAAATATGTGTTTGTTTTCCCAACGACTAGAAATTCGTATTTGCGGGTGCGTATTTTGTCTTAAAAACATTATTATTAATCTGAAAAGCCTAGGATTTTAATTTATCGGAGGAATCGTCTGCAGTGTAAGAGTGTGGAGACAGATCATACGTTTTGAATGCAGTCAATTTTTTCGAAAATTGCTTCTGTGATTTTTAGGTGTATCAAGAAGCTCTTTAGAGTTTTTAAGAATCCCAACTCTGATTGACACCACTTCTGGAATACTGTAAGTGGAACAAGTATCTTGAGAGATTCTTTGATTAGCTGTTAAGTAGTTTAGCAAAAGAGAGAAAGAGGCTTGTAGAGCACTTACTGGATGGCCGCGATTGTATCTTTAGGTTTGTAAGGGTTTTTATGCCAATTTCGGAATCCAATAAAGATATGGTAATTCAATATGATCACTGATCTTCGATACTTGAAAGTGTTATTAAACCAAAAGGTGATTTTGAAGAATTTCATTCTTTTTTGAATTGTTACGAGTGTAAGTAGGATTCCCAGATGTTGATAGTAACCCTTAGTTCATTTTAAAGACACATAGTAATAGTGGAATTTACAAAAAAAGACAATGTGTTACTGGCTTATCGCTGGACACCAGTACAAATTTCTTTGTAGTCTATGTAACTCATCATTACCACTTCTGGTTATCTTAAAAAACAGAGGATAAATAGTAGCATTTCCCGTAAATGGTGAACGTACGGGATTTGTTAAAAACTCCGAATACTTTTTATCACATTCAGACAAAGTGTCAAGCTCCTCTCCTCAGATTTTGTCCAGGTCTGGCGTATTCTTCCACAGAATTCATGATAGTCATGACATTATGTCGCCATTTAAATGAGCGAGGTTCTCGAAATTTAGGACTTTCAAAATAAGGGACTTGAGATCCTCATTTTGGATCTATATTATATATCCCGTAATAATATGACCAGCGGGACTAATTAAATGAGGAAGAGGAACATGTACACTTTGGAGGATTCCGTTGTAATTGTTCAATATCTAGGCACTGCAACTGTCTGTTTGTAATTAAGTAACTTGGATGCGATAGTGGAATTATATCTATATGAATACAAGGTGTGGATTTCATCTTAAAGTAAGGCGGAATACAGGACTGTACTTTTTTATGGTGAATGTGTAATGTTGACAGCATCGATTCTTTATTTCAAACTTGAGATGCAGGAATCGGCGAGGTTCTGGAGTTCACACTCATCATAATACGAGGTGGAACAAAAAAGTTCTGTGATGAGCAAATCCCCAATTATATAATCAAGTCTGGTATTTCCGGTGTAGAGAATCCAAGTAACCTTACCTTTAGTTTTTTCTATGTAATTATAAAAATTTTCAAAGGGACAGAGTAAGTTTGAGTGCGACATGATGATGGGACCAATGTTTATTCATGTATCGGTAAAAGAGTCAAAGGAAAACATCATGTATTATAGGTTTGTTGTACGAACGATGTCCATGACTACGTTTACGGTCTAGGTGTATGGTGAAAAAGTTCCCATCACATTTACATTGTTACACTGTGGACTAGAAATATTTCCTATGCTTCCAATATTGTCATTGCACCCATATGGAAAGCTAGTGCCTAGTTTCCTAATCCAGTATTCTTCTCTTGTCTACGGAAAGGTGTATTAATGTTGGACTATTGGTTTGATGATAATTTTTTCTATAATTTTCACTTTCATAGATAAGATGAATGGTCGCGGGAGAATTAAAATGTTTATAAAGAAGTTGTTCGGCCTCCGTTATTAATTTCAAATCTATGACCCGACATACGTTTATTTTAAAAGAGCCCTTTGTTTCTCCAACATATATGAGTCCACATAGGTACATTCAATTCCGTAGACAACATTGGAAGATTTGCACGTCAGATATTTCACCAGTCTTGGTTATAAAACTGTTCTTTGGTTAAATTGCTTGTAAATGGAATGTTCTAGTGATAAGAACAATCACAAAGTTTTACATTTTTTGCAGACACATTTAGAAATGGAACACATGGGTCTGTAAATGAATCGTCATAAAATATTTTGTAGGAGACTTGACAATTTTTCATTCTAATAAAGTTTTTGATCCTTGTACCAAAACTGGTTATCATCTGCCACGATGTATGTCATATTTTTATGTCCCGCAGGACAATCCGAAGGGGCAGCCTACCGTTCTGTTGGAGCCTGTGCCCCTAATAGACTCAAACAGAGTGGCACCTTATTATACAGGGCGGACGTGCCAGCCAGTATCTCTATGTTTTGCTTCTGTACACTCATAATGGCATAGTGTCCGAACGACAAGTATCCTCGGGGACAATTGTCACCAGCAGAGATACATGGTCGGTGGTTAATACAAAAAGGCGAAGTTAACATTGTGTCAAACGTAATCATAATCCAAAAACATTATACAAAATCGAGTGTAGAGGCGACACGGACTCCGACAAAAGCGAAAGGTAGGATCAGGTGCCATGGAGGAGTAAGCATCCTCTGCTGACCGGTCACACCCGCCGTGAGGCCCTTTAGTCGAAATAAAGTAAACGGGATTACCCGTTGTCAAATCTAGTAGGAAAATGACAGTTCTAACAAAGTGTATGAAAAATCAGTCAACATATTGGACTTAGTGATAATTTGATAATCGCAAACAAGGTCATTATAGCGACCCGTAGAATTTGCGAAATGATGACTTTAGAACGAGATTTGTTATAACCCCTGCAGCATCAACTTTTTTGTAAGTAGTTGGCCTCGCTTTAAAGTCCGCATACGCACACAGCATGCTCTTGCGTATCGAATCAACTGGGAGATATACACACCATAAGCAGGTGTTGATAGCGTATTTATTACTACATAGAAAAGGAAAGTTGGACGATTGCAAAGTCAAAGTCATCACGCTTATCATATAATGTAGTTGTCAGTCTGCCATTTGAGTCAATGTTAAGTAAAATAATCCAAATATGAAGCAGATATGTCAGATTTCTGTGGTGTCCTTTATGTCGAGTTCTTTCGGGATATATCAAATGGACATAATTGTGAAAATGATGATTGGTAATTGATAGCACATCATCTATATACCTATATGTAAGGTTGAAGGACACGGGCAAGGTTTTTGTTTTTATCCCGTAACAGTTTCTGTACAAATTCTGCTTCATATGAATACAAAAATAAGTCTGCCAATAAGGGGCACAATTAGTGGCCCATAGAATACCTACGGATTGTTGGAATGACCTGGTCTCCAAAGACTACATAAATATTATCTATAAGAACCCAAGCATGCTCTTAATATCTACTTCAGAGTACTTGTGTGGGCAATCAGAGTGTTTTCTAACAAAAATATGTGTCTTGTTTCCCAACGACTAGAAATTCGTATTTGGCGGTGCCGTTTTTGTTTAAAAAGCAATTATCTATAATCTTGAAAAAGCCTAGATTTTAATTTATCGTGAGGAATCGTTGTGTAAAAGTGTGGAGAAATCTACGTTTTGATTGCAGTCAATTTTTGAATTCTTGTGATTTTAGGTTATCCAAAAGCTCTTTAGAGTTTTAAGAAATCCACATGCTGATTGACACCACTTCTGGAATATGTAGTGGAAAGTATCTCTGAAGAGATTCTTGTGTAGCTGTTAGTAGTTTAGTCAAAAGTTAGAGAAAGAGGCTTGGTAGAGCACTTACTGGAGCCAGCGATTGTATCTTGTTTGTAAGCGGTTTTTATGCAATTTCGGAATCCAATAAAGGTATGGTAATTCAAATTGATCCTGATTCTTCGGAATATTGAAAGTGTTTAAACAGAAAGGTGATTTTGAGAGAATTTCATCTTTTGTGAAATTGCTTTAGAGTGTAAGTAGGATTCCCAGATGTTGAAGTAAACCCTAGTTCATTTAAAAGACAATTATAATAGTGACTTTTACAAACAAAGACAATGTTGTTACTGGCTTTATCAGCTGGAACCAGTACAAAAATTTTCATGTAGTCTATGTAACTCATTTACCACTTCTGGTTTCTTAAAACAGAGGGATAAAATAGTACGCATTTTCCCCGTTAAATGGTGAATACGGGATTTTAATAAACTCCGAATACTTTTTATCCATTTCAGACAAAGTGTCAAGCTCCTCTCCCTCAGTATTTGTCCAGCGTCTGGCGTATTCTTCCACAGATTCATTGATAGTCATGAAATTATGTCGCCATTTAAATGAGCGAGGTTTCTCGAAATTTAGGACCTTTCAAAATAAGGGACTTGAGATCCTCATTTTGGACTATATTTATATCCCCCGTAATAATATGACCAGCGGGACTAATTAAATTGAGGAAGAGGAACATGTACACTTTGGAGGATTCCGTTGTATTGTTCAATATCTAGGCACTGCAACGTCTGTTTGGTAATTAAGTAACTTGGATGCGATAGTGGAATTATATCTTATATGAAATAAAGGTGTGGATTTCATCTTAAAGTAATGCGGAATACAGGACTGTACTTTTTTATGGTTGAGGATGTTGAGGAGGAGACATCACAATATTTCTTACTTTTGACCATTTCATTTCAATTTCGTTCTGCAAAACATTTGTCCTATATACATTTTTCTCTTTCCTAAATGAGTTAAATGACATTTCGTTTTAGATTTATAAAAAATCACAAATGTTTTCAATTTTCTTAAAGAGACACTACAGCTCATTTTAAGCCAAAATCAGAAATTGACATTTTGTCCAGAGTTTTCTCAAATTTTGTCGCATAGTTGAATTAATAACTAAATCCAAGTTAGAATAGGTCCTCAGTACTCTTTTCTTGCCTTAATAGGCGACTAGATAGGGCAGTCCTTCGGATGACACCACAAAAACCAAGGTTCTGTGTCACTGCAAGTGTGGCACGATAAAGATCCCTCCCTGCTCAAGGGTCATAAACGCCGAGCATTGGCCTAAATTTTGGAGCCTGTCACCAGCAATGGTGACGTTTCCATATGTGTGAAAATTTCTGAAGCGGGACGTTAAACAGTATACAATCAATCAATCGATTAACTGTAAAAATTAGTGCTTTTTGACGGCCCATACAAATTGATTCTCAGCCTTTCCGTCTGTACATGCATGCGCATGGAGGTACACAATGGAGCATGTCGTCCCGAGTTTTGACAGATAATATGAGAAAAGGATTTAAAATAGAATGGGATTTAACTCCTACACCAAATATAATTTACGTGGGAATCAATGTGACCGTTTGATAAACTAATAGCAAGGAGACACACACGAATGGCTTTAAAAGTAATGCTATTTTATCTGAACACATCACATGTTTCAAACAAGAGGCACATGGACCACATCGCTCACCTAAAAACCCTTTGCTTCATAGAGAAGAGCAGAAGTTTTGAATTTAAAGTTTGCCACTATTTAAAGGTATGGGCTAATATTAACCTCTGTCATCAACCAATACCCATAAATGAACATTCATCAATAAAAAAAAATAAGACAGAAAGACATGTTTTACAAGTTGGAGTTAGACATAGCCCCTAAGACCTTTTTATTATGTTCTCTTTAAAATTGTCTTAATACAATGAATAAAAAAAATATGGTTAGAGGGTGGGGATCTCAAATGTTTTTAGAATACTAGACTATTTTGAAAATGGCGGGGTCATTCATGACCCAAAGGACCTTCCAAATATGTGTCGATAAACTCATATCAACACAAGGAACAAAACAATGTATGGTTTGTGGTTGAGGATTTTAATAGTTTTCAAAATATTAGACCATATTTAATAGGATGGGGTCAGTTTTGACTTTAGCGGTCCTCATTTGTGACAGTGACCTTGTCTCAACCGATCGCGATGGCTCAGTTGATAGAACAATTGCCTCGTGATCGGTAGGTCGTGCGTTCGAGCCCCGTGCTCGGCTACCGGCCGCGTCAAACCTAAGACGTGAAAATAGGTGGTAATTGTTCCTTCGCCAAGAGCTCGGAATTTAGAAATGACAATCACGGGTCTTTCGGATATGATCTTAAAAACGGAGGTCCCGTGTCGCAGCATGTGTGACACGCAAAAGAACCCTCACTGCTAAAAGCCATGATTGTTAAGCATAGATCTAAATTTACAACCCTTCATCGGCAATGGTGATGTCTCAATCTGAGTGAAATATTCTCAACGGGACGAAAAAAACCCAAATGATCAATCATTAATCAATGTCTCAACACAAGGATCAAGAAAATATATGGTTGTGGGATGTGGATCTCAATAGTTTCCAAAACATTAGACCATTTTTAAAAGGGCGAGAGAGTCATGACCCTTGGGGCTCTCCACATATCTATTAAAAAACTTTCTCAACACAGGATATAGCTTTTCCCTATATATGCATGTAAAACTTTGATCTCCTATTTTGGCACTACCCTAGTCCCGGGGGTAATAATTTATACAAACATGAATCCCCACTATATTACGAAGCTTTCATATGAATTTTATCTTTTCTGGCACAGCTGTTCTTGATAAGATTTTTAAATGACACCATACTATTTTTGCGATATCTCCCCTTCGATGTGGGCTTGGTCCTTCATTTGCACAAACTTGAATCCCCTTTATCCCAGAATGATTTGCACCAGGTTTGGTTGAATTTGGCTCAGTGGTGCTCGAGAAGTCGAAATTATGTAAAGTTTACAGACAGACGAAATGATGAACGACAGAAAATGTGCGATCAGAAAAGCTTACTCGAGTAATCAGCTCAGCTGAGCTATCAAAAGCTTTGTTTTGATTAATAAGGACATGGAATTTTCCGTTATAATTACTTCATTGTAAAAAGCATTGAGTAATCCCATACTTGACAAGAGGCCCACAGGCCTTTACGGTCACCTGAGTATCATTACCCATATAGAACATCTCGTTTTGCATTTAAGCTTGAATATGGAACCTTTTGTTATCATATTTCAAAATGTGAATTTTGGATAGAAACCATATTGCTATTTTAGTATCAAGTGTGCTTGACCTTTGACCTTTTGACCCCCAAATTCAATAGAGAACATCTTCATCCAATGGGTAGTCCATATGTATGATATGTTGACTCTACGTAGAAAAGATAATGCTTTTGATACTGGAAACCATATTGTTACTTTGATGCCTTTAACATTTTGACACAAACGTAGTCTATATGTATCATATGGTAACTCTAGCTATAAAATGGTGAAGTAAACAATGTGTTAAACGTAATCATAGTCCCAAAAACATATATATGAAATCAATTGTTGGGCAACACGGACCTCTGACAAAAGCGAACACATCTAAGTCCATAAAACAATAGCAGCTACAGAGAGACGGACAGGCACACCGATTTTAGTATAACACCCTCCCCGTAACTTTGTTGCCTGGGTATAATTATGATAAAAAGCTCCCTGCTTATTCCAAATATTAATTTAGTTTCAAATTCATATGAATTGCAATAAATAAGTTGTTATTCATATGTTTAAATATCGACACCATGTACTAAGTTTGCCTCCCCTTGGACTCAGAACCCTACCCGGGGTCATGAAATTTACAATTTTAGTCTAAGCCCCCCCCCCCTTGCTCTAAAATATAAAGGAAATATAACGAACAGTGATCAATCTCGTAAGTCCAAATAGAATACAAACAATAGCTTGGCAACACGGACCCTGGACACACCAGAGGTGGGATAAGGTGCTAGGAGGAGTAGCATCCCCTGTTTGACCGGTCACACCTGCAGTGAGCCAACAGTCTTGATCAGGTAAAGGAACAATCTTAGTCAATCAGTGTGTGAAAAATGGTTTAACAATGGATATGAACACAATAAACAGCATTTGACTCAATGGTAGGTACATGTAATACTGATAAACTAAATTGTTATAACGACCATAGAAGTTACGATATGCTGCCTTTAAACGTGACTGTTGAAACCCCTGCAACAACAACTTGTCTGTAAATAGCCTGCTGATCATACACAGAACATTACATGTAATCAGTTTTTCTCAGACATTCCCGGTTGTAGAGAAAAAGGTTTTTGAAAATTTGTCACTTTTTGCCCCACCATGAAGGTCCCTGGGGTGCAAGAGTCCTGATATTTACAATTAATGTCCCCCTTGTCCCCAAAATGCTTCATACTAAACTTGAAAAGAATTGGAATCATAGTGATCAAGAAGAAAAAATGTTCAATTGTTAACACATTTCATCGATGCCCGTTTTGGTCCCACCCTAAAACCAAAAACCCTCGCCCCTAGGATCACGAAATTTACAATTATAATGGAAAAACCCCTGCTCATTCTAAATATTCATTTAGTTTTAATTGAATATCAATTACATTAAAGAATATGTTTTTCAAATGTTTTACATATAAACACAATGTACCAAGTTTGGCCCCGCCCTGGGATCAGAACCCCTACCACGGGGATCACCAAATTCACAATTTTGGTAGGAGCTTTCCTGTTCTACATCACTATCCATCTAGTTTCTCTCAGACATGTGCAGTTCTAAAATAGAAGATTTTTGAAAATTGATAACTTTTTGGTACTTTTTGCCCCGTCCCAAAAGGCCTAGAAGTGCAAGAGTCATGAAATTTACAATTTATGTGCCCCTTGTCCCAAAGATGCTTCATACCAAATTTGAAACGAATTGGTTTGATATTTATCAAGAAGGTAAAAATGTTCAATTGTCGACGCACGACGACGGACGAAGACCAATTGCAATACCCGAAGTGTGGACCCAGTAAGGAAATAACACATTTATGTAAAATGTCCGAGCCATCATGAAGAAATCTTTGAATTCTGGATAATCGTCAAAGCGCAGTTGAGAGCAAATTGATGCATTAAATTGTTCAAAATTGTAAGTTTCGATATGATTTTTATCGTTAGTACATATACACGTATTTTAAATACTGTGGAATCATTTTAATTCGTGGGGGTCAATGTTCGTGGGTAACCAAATTTTTGCTGGTTCGTGGGGACCTAATTTCGTGGGTAATTGATAAATAATGCGAATGACATCATATTTATAAAGATTAAAAGGAAAATAAAACATGTTCGTGGGGACGTAAATTCGTGGGTAAGGGTGACCGTCGAAATCCACGAACATTGATCCCCCACGAACAATGATGATTCCACAGTAACACTTAATCAAAATGTAGAAAATGAGCTGTAGTGGTTTTTTTTATTATTCATAAAAAAATCAGAACGTCAACATGAGTCCTTAAATGTAGGCGAGTTTTATTAGATATGTAAATCTTGCACCAAATCTTAAAGTCACCACATCTTAAAGTAGTCGATTAAAACCTGCAATTTATGAATTCAATCCATCATTTACTTACATCAAAGTTCTCCTTGATTCTATGTGGAGTGACGCTTTTTGGTATTACAATGATATTTCGCTGGAGAAGAAACCTGAGACAGACCTTCAAATAAACATCTCATGCTTAGCACATGAACACTGGGTAGTCTTAAAGTAGCTATAATCTGTATCTTTTGAAATTTAATTATACTCGTGAGATTTCCTCATGCGAACCAGTCAAATATATAACGGTAAAATTGGAAACCCAAGAAATCTGCCGTTGAAAATGTAAACAACCAGCGAGAAATAAAGCCTAAAAAGACGACGTGTCTGCAACGTGGGCAGTTCTATAAATGGAAAAAAGGAAAACGTCATAGTGAGACGCGATCGCCTTATATGGAAGTAGAATTCAAAATTAAACTTGAAATGTTTGTAGTAAATAGCTTATAATCGACTGTATTTTCTGAACTGTAAATGCAAAAATATATGATTATATATCAAATGCATACTTATGATATGTTGTATTAATACGTTACTATTGTTCACAAAGAGAAAAAGGTCAATGTGTAATACTTCGCAAAACAATAATACAGTCACTGCGCATGCGTACTAATCTCAGCGACTTGTTGTTTTTCATAGGTTGGTAATATCATAAATAATTAGAAACACAGTGCTTTGTTTTTTGTATGTTTTTGCTTTCAGTGTTTTAATTACGTACAAAAGCATAACTTTATTAGATGTATACATAGAAAAAAAATCCGAAAGATTTAATTTTTTCGTAAAGATACAGATTATGCTACTTTAATATGTCTTTCTCTTGAGTCAAATAACGAATATAGACATATACCAGCATGTCAATTCAGTGACTCATATGACCGAAAAACGCAGATAAACTTCAAGACTGATCGAATCACTAATAAACTGAAATTACATAGAGATGATAAGTAAGTCATTACTCCCATGTTTACACATTCTATTATCTGACCTGTGCAACTGTTTTATTCTTCTTCTCTGCAATACTTTTCAAAAGAGGTTCCTCAAAGACGATCGGTTCAGTGTCCCCAACCCTGTTACAATGGAAGAACAATTCATTGGATTTACAAATTGTCATCAACTAATAATGAATCCCTTTGTTTGAAGAAGGCCTCGACTTTATATGAACCTAACATTGACATATTACCATGTCCTGTATGGATTTCCAAGTGGTGCGTAGGCGGTAACAGAAATTCCATTTGTCGAGCAAAAGTCTATCAGTTTCTGGTTTGACATATAGGGATGGACTTCAATCTGGATAAAGTATTCAAGATAATGCGACATATTTGAATTATATTGCTGAACATCTGACTCACAAAGTTTAGATATACGATTGCCAGCTTAGATATGCATGTACCTGTAAATTGCTAGGTTTGATTCTGCAGTTGAGCAGGACACGTTCAATTTGCCTTTTGTTAAAATTGGATAGTCCTATCGCTTTTACCAACCCTTCATCAACCAATTTTTCCATCCCCTGAAAAAGAGACGTAATTGTGATGAAATACGTAAATATGATTCGAAAATTCTTTCCATTTCAATTTCTAAGAATAGTCATCAAATCATGTGGGGATTTCTTGATGTAGTTTTTCTTGCTGCAATAACTTGAACTCGTAAATGCCTAAGGTACAGACCCTAAAGGTTGCTACGACCCCATTTGCACGGAATGAAACGATTCTTGCACAAAATGATGAATGATTTGCACAGAAAACGAAACGCTTTGAAAGGGTAAAATCAAAGATAAATGGTGATTTTATTTTTATTTTCCATGTGTCCATTATCCGATATTATGAAATAAACAATGTTTATGAAGTAAACTCATTTTTCCAAACTGCATGTAGATAGAATTATTTCTCTTGTTTTGTCAAACAAAATACAAGAGCCATGTTTTCTGTTTTTTACAGTAATAATATATAAATTGGCGAAGTAAACAATGTATTAAACGTAATCACAGTCCCCCCAAAAAACGTATATACAGAATTGAATATAGGGCAACACAGACCTCCGACAAAAGCGAAGGCAGGATCTGGTGCCATGGAGGAGTAAGCATCCTCTGCTGACCGGTCACACCCGCCATGAACCCCTAGTCGAAATAGATTAAAAGGGAATACCCGTAATAAATGAGACTTCTCTCCCATATAAGTTGTTATTCCAAACAGAACACACAAAGTGTTGACAAGAAGGAGATTTTGTAAGTAGTGGCATAGCCAGCTGTAATCATAAAACTGTATAGGTGTTCGTAGTAACAGGTGTTTAAATTTCTAACAAGATAACGGTCAATCTTTGTTCTTTATGGAAAAGTACATATGAACTGTTTAGTCTGGCCAGAAGGCGATAACGTTTCTTTGGTGTCTTACAACACTAAGCCTATATGCTTAACATTTGAAAAATGCATAGATCTTCAATCCAGACAATGTGTGTGTTACTTGCATCAGAAACAATCACCCCCTCCCGCTCAGTTGCTACTGTCAAAATAATTAATTCTGAATGTAAATTATATGTCGGATGACTGAGCTCCCCGCCCCCATACACAAACGTTTTGAATAGTAGAAATGAATGAAGATATTGTTGTGTTACTGAAAGTTACGAACTAAAACTATATCACGAAATACGCCCCCCCCCTTCCCTGATTTAAGTAAATAAAGTCTTAGAGGTGTTTAAGTGTAGATGACACCCCCTCCCCTCCCGAATTAGAAAAAAATGATATAATGACTGGACATGGTAAATTCCTTAAAGGAAATTGGTGTTTTACAATTTGTACTGAATCAAATAAAAGATATGTTATACGAAGAAGATATTTTTATAAGCATATTCCTGATACATGGGGTTGCAATTTGTCAAATGAATATGCAACTATCCCCATGCAATGTAGATTGAAGTTTGCTCAAGCCATTGTTCATAGTCTTTAGTAATTATTTGTAATTGGTAAAGGACATTAAAAAGCTGCAAGAAATATATCAGATACTTTATTCGATGCCTGTGTTTTGAAACAACGTTGAAACATAAGGCAACGGTTAATACGCAAACTCTATGTTGATATCAACGCTTGCATGTGAAAGATGTCTCATGGACCTCATATATCATGTTGAGCTCATATTTTCAACACAAGTAAACAAACTATGAGTTGATGGAATGATTTGATTTGTTTTAACCCGTCGCCGGTAAAATTCAGTTTGCAGCCGTTAATCAGCAATAACGATCACAAATCACATTTGAGGTTAGTTATTCCCAAAACTTACTGTTGTATTGTGCGTTTTTCGCGTATACGTGAATTTAAATACTTTTTTTTAAGTTCCTATTAGGCCTAATTCAGCACATCAGAAAACCTTTTTTGAAAACTATGGATTGGTTGTTTTGACTAGAATGATTTTTTTTCTTTTCTGGAGGATATTCGTCCCTCTGCGGGTTCTCGGCTAAATATAAAGTCACCCATCTTCTTTCACATGAAGAGTCTCGATTACCTCTTTAGTTCAGAGGTAAGATGGGGACAAGAGTTTCCATGATATGTGTACATGTGAGCCTCAGAATTAAAAATTTGAGATGATTTTTTTAAAAATATCAAATCAACGCGTAGTATGATAATATTAGCAAAATACTGAAAACAGACTAAGGATTTTTTTGACTACAGAAAAGTATGAGGACGAAGATATAGTAATATGTTAATGATGTAATGAATGCATATCATTTATATTCATTGGACATGCAGGTGAATTTTCCTTCATTGATTATCTTGATACTTAGACACTAATCCTTGGCGACGTCTGCCAATATTTACTGACATGAAGATATAAATACAAGTCAATACACATATGGAAATACACATATAAAGATTAATTAATGAACGTTTTAATCACTTAAGCATACCTTCTGTTGCCTATGATTGAAAAGTGGTTAAATTATATATATATATAATAATATATATATATATATATATTATATATTATATATATTATATATAATTAATATAATATTTTATATATATATATATATATATATATTATATATATATTTCATTATTATATTATATCTATATATATATATATTATATATATATCCATAATAAAAAGTCAAAGAAAACAAAACTCGATCATTTTCACTTGTTAGCGCTTTCGGCTTTAAATGCTCTTCAGACAGTTTTCACTCTTAGCGCTTTCGGCTATAATATTACTTTCACCTTCCATACATCAATGTGTAAGTCATGGTCAAAACTTTATTTTTCCTCGTCTCCCTTTGGAAAGAAAATCTACATCCTAATATAACACCCAAAAAAAAATTTCAGGTATACGGTAATGTACAATTTTATTTTTAATATCACTTTGGTGTACGTTAAAATTTAGTCGATTGTCTACAAATATGTACGATTATTGTTGGATCTAAATGTATTTAATATCAGCTTGTTGATTATTTGTGAAACTTTAAAGATATAAGGGTTGTTTTTATTTACCTCAAAACCGAAAGCCAGGTTTATGAGATAAAGATCAGCATATCCCAATTCAAATTGTTCAAAGATTTGAGGAAGTTTTCTCGTAATGCTGGGTTGTGATGTGTATCCACAGCTATAGAAAGGAGAATTTCAATGTAATTATACTTGTACATTTATAATTACGATATTGTCAGATCAGTACCTGATCCCCGTGTAATGTTTTGCCATGGTCAATTCTGATAATAATCTTCATAGGAATCATTAATTAATCACTGTTCCTTATCAAAAGCCTCTTTACAAATACTGTTAGCTGACCTGTTTTACATGAATATACTATATTCCAAAGCTTCTACATAAGAAGAAAAAGTATCAAGCAGAGGCCTTTAATTTGATATTTTATTTTATTAACAATAATATTTTCTTTCAAATGTGGATTCATATACCCCTAGTAACTACAAATAAAAGACACCACAAGATCATCCTATCTGCTTTGTACTTGGTATTTTACATAAATATACATTGACGGCTAACTACACTACTATTTATGACAAATTCCAGTTATCCATTGTCATGTAGAACATTCCACCATCACTGCATATGCGTGAGTTTCTCTCATTGTATGCGATACAGAAGTGCTTGTTCTGCGTATGATCAATTTTTTTTAATTCGACCCAGCCTATTGATAAACCAGTTGATGTTGCAGGGACTTCAGCAAAGGTCTGCTTGTTAAACGATCTACATGTAGTTGCCAGTAAAAGCAGTCTTAGGTCAAATGTTGTCTGAAGTTGTTTCATAACTATTGTAAGCGTTCATTTTACACTGATTTTGACACAGATTGACTCCGTTTACCTGATCGAGACAATGAGCTCACCAGCGGTTGTGACCAGTCGACAAAGAATACTTAACTCCTTCAGACTTACCTCACCTCTGGCGTCCGTGTTTGCCTGAGCTCTTATTTGAGTTCTGTTTGGACTTACGAATTAATGATTGTTCTTTATCTTCCTTTTAATGTATATGCTTTAACTGTAAATTGACTTATGTCGTGTGTTTTGTCGGCAATATAATTCAACTAGTATAGTAGAATTTCTATTTGCTGTGCTCATTAAATTATTGACTTGAACAGAGAGTGCACCACCAAAAAACGATATATCAATGTACATGCATGTCATAAAGATAAATTATCAAAAATAAGATATAATAAGGAAGAAAAATGTGTTACGTTGGCTGTTTGAGTAAATCTAAGCAGCTTTTTCTTGAATATACACATGTATAAGTAGTCGCTGACTGAACTTGTTGGAAATGTAGGTGATTAACTACAATGAGGTATTGTTGTGAAATAACAGCATGCCTCCGAATTACACCGAAGTGCAACTTAATTTAAGTGAATGATTTAAAATTAGAGTCAGAGTCGAATTCACAAGTCCAAAAGTTAACAAAATTTGGTCACAATGGAAATGTTTTCTCATAAGAAATGTGATATATCTATAATATGAAAGCAGTACCAATGGCTATATAAGGTTATGATTTTCCAAAAGTAGGTCAAAGGTCAATTTAAACATGAATAGGGTTTAAAAAATTTTAAAACGAATGGAAAGGGTCTTACAATTTGGAAATATATGCAAATATGTAAGGTGTAACGTTTATGTTTGTAAAATATGACGAAGGTTAATTTTTTTAGAAGAATGTTCGAAAGAGTAAAAGTCAAATGTCTCAAAATCTTGGTATGAACTTAAAAAAGGTTTCCTCATAAAAATACACATGGTAATATAAAAGCAGTGATCTAGCAATTTGAAAGATATAGGTATTATATTTAAAAAAAAAAAAGTAGATTAAGGGGGATATTAAAGACAAGCTAAAAATAGATCTCTCATTGATTTTTCCAATGTGGAAGTTTCGTTCATGGGAAGCTAGACAAATAAGGGAGATAACCAGGTTTGAATTACTCCCCTTACTTAAAATATGTTAATTCTTTGTTAATGATATATAAAGGCCTACTGAAAAAATAATTTGAATAATGTTATTGAATTTTTAAACAAGAATGTTCAATATCCCAGTATTAAATATTTTAAAATAATTTATGTTTGACATTTTCCAATTTTTTTTTTAATATTAGGAAAACCCTCCAAAATGAACAAAAATTTCTTGCAAAAGCATTTGTCTCAGTACATAATTCTATTTTCATAAACCCGTCATTGAAATTGTTTTATAGATTGTGTTGTAATGTAGTAAAGATACCAAGATTTTCGTGAAAATATGAACTATTGAAGCTTATTATATTTAATTATTGAATAAATTGCGTTTGTTTTCAGTGGTCAAGAATAAATGTTGTTAACATCTACCAACAGTCTTTGGTAAGTCAGGAATTTCATATAAACATTATAAAATCATTAACACCTGGCTATGAGATGTTCAATCATATTCTTTATTTATCTAAATTGATAAAAACTCTCCAAAATAAATGTTTACAAGTGAAAATTGTAGGGGGGGGGGTGAGCAAGTGGAAGAACTGCAACCATGCAGTTCTGAATTCGATTTACCATACCATATAAATATCGATATCTATACATGGGCAGGTATAAGAATAAAGTTCAGATTTGGGAATCTTAAAATTTATATTAAAGAAAAAATGTTCATACAATATCATTAAATTGATATTCAACAGAATGCAGAGCACAGTTCATTATTCCAGAGTTTCGATTTATAAAAAGAGCCCGATACAGTTATTATTCATAATATAATTAGCATAACTCCTTTAATGAAGGGAGATCTTAAGTCTTTTATATAAGCAGAATTTGAAAGATACATGCTTGTGAAAATATGATCTTACATTTGAAAAAATAGCCTGCGCTTGGCGTGGCATTGTGACGTCACAAAAATATTACGTCATGTGTTTATCACGTGACGTACTATTAATCATCCCCTTAAGGAGGTCGATTAAAGTGTCGCAGGTCATGTTTTTTGCAATTTAGAAAGGTCTTGCCCAAAGCATATAACTGTCAAGTAGAAAGACGTATATTGTGTGGGAAAAGTGTAAACAAGGTTACAGTTTATAGAAAATTTCTGAAAACTAGGTCAGGGTCACAATAGTAAAAATTGGTATGGCTGAACATTTCTCTGCAAGAAATGATTTACCGATTTTCACAGTACGATAATCAACATGCACGCATATCAATATGAATGAGCAACTCTCATGTGTACCCAAGGTTGAAGTTTTTTTTTTAGTTTTTTTACAAACCTAGGTCAAGTCACCATATATGGTACGGTTGAAAAGTTCTTTTGTAGTTCTTTTATTTATTCACAGAAATGTAGACGCTGAATGTGAAAGCAGTACATCTTCAAGATTTAAAGACTAATTCTGAAAGAAGGTCAAGGTCAATGTTACAGTAGTCAAGAGTAATGTAAATGTCATTAAGTCAATAAATGATACCAATATCAAAGTCTTGTCAAAGGAATAAACATACCAAATATGACAGGTTTACCTTACATGGTGTAAAAAGATATGACCCAAGCTGATAGAGGTTTTATGCACATACTCTGAAGAAATATTAAGAGCAGCTTGGGTTTTTATAGATAATATTTTATGTAGTCTTTGGAGACCATGTCTTCCACAATCTGTTGGATTCTATGGGCACCATTGTGCCCCTTATTGGCAGACTTATATTTTATATTCATACAAGCAGAATTTTTCAGAAACTGTTTACGGGATAAAAACACAAAAACTGTGCTGTGTCCTTCAACCCTTACTTATAGGTATCAGACGATGTCTTATCAATTAACATCATAATTTTCACAATTATGTCCAGTTTGATATATCCTGACGACTTGAAATAAGGACACACAGAATCTGACGAATAAATCTCTTCATTTTATTTGGATATTTTACTTAATATTGCTCTAATAGAGGATGACAACTACATTATTGAATAAACGTGATGACTTTGACTTTGCAATTGTCAGCTTTCCTTTTTGTGTAGTAAATGTACCACTATCCACTGCTTATGGCGTGTATGTCTCTCAGTTGATTCGATACCACAGGGCATGCCATGCGTCATGTGATTTTTAAAAGAGCGAGGCAACTACTAACTAAAAGTTATGTTGCAGGTTATAACAAAATTCGCTTTAAAGTCATCATTCGCAAATTCTACGTCGGCTATAATGACCTTGTTTGCGATACAAATTATCACTAAATCATATGTTGACTGATATTCGTTTCATACCCTTTGTTAGACTGTCAATTTTCATACTAGATTTTGACGACAGGTAACCCCGTTTACTTTGTTTGACTACAGGCTCACGCGGGTGTGATCACAACTCAAGACAACTCTAAACCGGTCAGCAGGATGTTACTCTCTCATGCACCTGATCCTGCCCTTCGCTTTCGTCGAAGCCGTGTTGCCCACTACCACTCGTATTGTATGTGTGTTTTTGGATACGTAGTTGATTCGCTGGTTGATAATTTGTTACTTCGTCATTTTATATATACAGAGAGACGGACAGACTAAAACGCCAAAAAATATATGCCCTCCGAATTTTCGATTCTGGGGGCATTAAAATGTGATAGTCTGCAAAAGCTCACATACCCTACAAACTAGACAGCGATTTCATAAATTAGCATCTGTTCAAAATGAAAATATGAAATCGACATAAGAAAATCACTAAAATCTATCACTTTTTTATATGTTCTTTTTCTTCACAAATATTGACGTATTGAACAAGACAAGATATACTTTTACTAACATCTCTCACACACTTTCATACTCACACTCATAGACGTATTGAAAAGTGTAATTGTAGAAGAAGAAAAAATAACAGTGAGAATTGATTGGTTGATTACCTATATTAGTGTTTAACGTCCCACTCGAGAATATTTAACTCATATGGAGACGTCACCAATGCCGGTGAAGGGCTACAAAATGTAGGCCTATGCTCGGCACTCAGGGCCTTTGAGCAGGGAGGGGGAAATCTTTATCGTGCCACACCTGCTGTGACATGGGACCTCGGTTTTTTGTGGTCTGATCCAAAGGTCTCCGACGAAAGATCGCCTCCATTTCTTGCTACATGCAAGGAGAAGCTGGAGACTTATTCTAACACGGAGCCCCACGGGTTTAGATAATAAACAAAGATGAATAAATCAATAACTACCCATTGATGCCAAGTATTTTCAAACATTTGTATTTCCAAGTTCTGATATGCAATACATCTTGTTGTTTAGATAAACAATAATTCCAGTAGTCTACACAATTTGCTTTTTTTTCATACAACAAAAAATATATAGTTTTGTATAAATGATAAGGAAGTTTACAATTCTGTTGACTGTGGACAATGAAAGTTCACCTGATGAAATATTAACTACTTTATAACTTATTCTCTTCGACGTTGTTTGATAAATGTGCATGCTCAGACTACTCCATAATATACTAGTAGATACCTTTTCACAAGCAATGAAAACATGTTCAAATGTTTCAACTTCATCATTACAAAAAGTACAGCAATCAGAGGACACAACATTGATCTTCTTAAAATAGTAATTGACAGGCAGATTCTGTATTGTAACCAATGGATAGCAGAATTTTTGATAGTCTTGAAAGATACGGTGAAAATATCCTGATCACATCATAAGGTACAAACTCTAAATTCCACTTATGAATCGAAGTCGGAATTGCATGGTTTAAATTTAGCTGTTTGTAAACAGATTTTGTACATTTAGTATGCAAAATCAACGGTTTATAATATAATTGACTTTGATACAATTTCGTTTAGATCTCCCCGAACAAAATTTTAAAATTCAACACTATAACCATCAGTACGTGGAGATTTGTTATTTTTCATATTTTGTTAATGCTTCAAAAGAGTTCTTTTTGTAGATATTGTCCTTTCCAAGGACTTTGAAGTATGTTTGTTCAACTTTGGAACATAATTTTGAATAATTTTGTGAAGATCTAGATCCTGCCTTTGCTTTTGTCGACGGTCTGTGTTAATACAACTAGCCCTGTGTTGCCCTGCACTCGATTTTGAATATATATTTTTGGATTTTGATTACGCTTAACACCGTGTTAACTTCGCCTATTTATATCTAAAAGTTCTGCGTCACTATTTGTATATAGACTTCGGTCATTTCACTTCATTAAGAATATCCTCCTAGTCACAGATCACACAACTACCTTCGAATTTTAGTTTTTTAATAGTTTTATTCAAATAATTGCGTTCTTCCAAATTGCAAAAATACTTTGTGGGTTTTCCCCTTCCTCGACTCACCTAACTTAATTAGATGTTATCCATTTTTTTCTTTTCTGACGTTGGTTTTCTTCAATAATATGTAAATCAATTTTTTCCTCAGTTTCTAAGTGACCTATTTCTTTAAGTAAAGACATTTCTTGCTTTTTTCTTTCTTATAGAAAGAGAATGAAATAGTGACCAATCTTATTTCCATGCGTACATGTAATACCTCTAACAATTATCAATATCATCAGTTTCATCTGTGTCACCTCTAACATATTATGTAGAGACGTTGTGAATTGTTTCTGTCAAGTTCTTTACATATTCTTTGTCTGTAAGAATACTATTATCAAACTTCCGAGGTCCACGCCCCCTTTTAAAAGAGTTTTACAACAACTATAGAGTAATATGATCTATAACCAGGCTTTATAAAGTAGTTTCCATAGAACTGGACAAACTCTCAGAGATTTAAAAAATGCAATCTAGACGACCCTGTTTCAATGGAGTATTTTTATGCCAAGTATAAACTCTTCTATTAAGATTCTAAAATAACCTAAAAGCTGTAGGTTATTCATAATTTCTAATATTTTTTTTCTCTTGTTTCTGGAGGTTTTTTTTAATTGAATTATATTGAAATCTGGGCTCAGTGCAAAATCGAAATTTCCTAAGAGTATATGATACTCAATATCGAGTTCTAAAAATACTTCTCGAACAAACTCATAAAACTCAGGACTGACATTGTTTGTACCGTAAATGCTAACAACAGTGACTCTACTCTTGTTAGGTGTAGTGCATGTAAAAGTCCATCCTTATTCCTCTTTCCTTGGCGCACCTTGTATTCAGAATCATTATCAAAACATAGAGATATTCCGCTTGTACTTGATATATAAGAATTGAAGAAATCTTTATAGACTCACGTGGCTTCAAAAAAGTGGGCATCTAGAAAACATACTATCAAGTAACTTTTCGATCTATAAAGAATTGATACATCTTGACTTTTGATGATGTAGCCAAGCCCTGGCAGTTCACGGTAGCAATTTTTTATGGAATCAACCATTATCTTAGGTTAACAGCCTACAACACCTGATCTTGCCTTCGCTTTTGTCGAAGGTCCGTGTTGCCCTACACTCGATTTTGTATGTGGTTTTTTTTTTTACTATGACTACGTTTGATAATTTGTTACTTCGCCATTTTACAGTTATAAAACATAGAACACTACATATTTGCTCTAAGGAAACCACTTACTAACATAAACATACTGAAAAAGATTTTTAATTGTAACAAAAAATAATCTCGCTCTCTCTCACTCCTCTTCCATACTAATAAAGAACAACTTCATTCGAACAATCTCGGAATATTCAAACCAATTACTAACTTCAGCTGTATGACGTAAAGCGCCATTGAGAAGATGACTGTGCCCATGTGTTTACTGTTTACACGTGATGACATATTCTTGACCATCATATAAAGCTCCCAAAAACTGTAACTGGGGTCTTTTTGTTCAAAACAGTGTTGGCACCAATTCTGAAGCACCAATTCTGAAGTGTAAAGTCAATGCACTGTTGAAATGACTCCACCTGTAAGAACTATGTACCGGTAAGAACTACGTATTTTAAGCGCTGTTTCCCCGAAACAGTGAGCAAAAATGTTAGGCGGATAAAAATATAAAATACTGTCATACAGCTGAGGTTTGATGTAGGTTCCGGAATCAGCCGAGGTTGTCCGAATGCCAAATCTTAATATATTGAACCCGAAGGTATTTGGTTTGAGTCCCGATGTTAAAATACAGGTGCGGATTTTAAGTTTCGTCTCCGCAATTAAAACACATGAACGCCTGTGTGTTTGTCAATTACATCATCTATGTCTATTTCCATGGCGAACACTTTACTATTAAAGTACCAATCTGAGTGAGTTCTCGAGTCGTCGCTCAGATCGCGAATGAACTTGGCGTTCATGGATGTTACAGTCCCTGAAACGTTCTACATATGTACTTTACCATTTTTCCGTGCGGTCACCTGCGGTCTGCGTGTGGTCACCGGTCACAGTTTTGCGTCAGCGTGCGGTCACCGTTCGCGGTCAGCGGTTGACCGTGCGGTCAGCGGTCGGTCACCGTGCAGTCAGATTCAGGCTTTTTTTCTTTGCATTGACATTCGGAACTCCAAAGAGAAAAGCGTAGCTACATGTACATTTACAGATGCTGCCCGTGTTTGTTTAATGCATCTTTTAGGGTGTGTTTGTTAATTGCAGGTATATATGTATTCCTTGTGCTCGTAAATCCTGAAGCCATACATGTACAGTCGTAATACTGGATGTCGTTACATATGCTAATAAAAAATACTGTGGTTGACAAGGGTACACCGTCTGGTTTGTTTAATGCATAGATTTTTAGGGTGTTTGTTAATTGCAGGTATATGTATTCCTCGTGCCCTAAAATTTGAAGCCATGCAGTGTACGCCCGTAATCCTGTGCTAATAAAAAAATATATAGGTTTTTTTTTTTGCACATACGTGCATTTAAAAAAAAATAATCTCCATGAGAAATACTTGTGCGGTGTATATACATTTAGCATTACTTTACAGAAATACATGTACAGTAGCTTATAGATGCATATTTTCAACAACATGTAGAATCATGTATATTTTTTTTCTTACCTATATATTATATGTATTGGATACAATTATTTATTTAATTTATTTTTTTAGTTAATGATAGAATTATTCTAACCCAAGTGGAAAAAATTCCGAAACATTCCGAATGATTAATTCATATTGCGTTCAGCGTGGGTCACGTGCGGTCACCTTCACATTGCGGTCCGGTCGCGGTTAGCGTGCGGTCACCGGTCACGCGTCACCAAATTGCGGTCACCGACGTACGGTCACCGTGCGTTCTGCGTGCGGTCACCGTGCGTGTGGTAAGTAGAACGTTTCAGGGACTGTATATGGTCGTTGTAACGTATCCGGCGGGAGGGTATGAATTTATTATTTGTTAAGGCAGTGAATCAAAACGAGTTTCCCCAAGTCGTGACGATCGAGACGAGTGAGAGAGAGAAAACGTAACTCTGAGTAAAAGTTCAACAATAATTTATTATGCACAGTATAGATATATGTAACACGTAATAAACTTTCATAAAACTTGGCCGTCTGTGTTATTATTTGAATTAATAAGAACTAGTTAGCCTAAATAGTTATGGAATAGCAAAGGGAGGGGGGGTGAAATATACTGGCAAATACTGGCACCCAAATTATCTATGTATTGACAATATTTACATAGAATTCTCATAGTTTCATTGAGTTTTGATTCCCGAACTTACTGTGGTTCCAAGTTCCCCAAATTTACGTCCGTGCTTCTAGCTCAACTGACCCCAAATGATGGGATTCAGCTGCTTTTATAGGTTTCTGGGCGGATCTAGCAAAGCACCCATCTGACGTCATATTAGTAACATACCCAAACCGGAAATGGTATTTTCCCAATCATAAGGTGTAGGAAAACGGAAATAATGAATTTAAAGTGGAATAAAATGTGTGCCATCGCTTCTAACGGTTATTGCAACTTGTTATAGGACGCCATTCATGTACGGAAAGCAGACATGGAGCTGTGTAACGAAATTTCAAATTGATGCACATGTATTTTTATAAGACATTTATTAATAAGTAAAACAAAAATACACAGTGCAATATCAAAAGAATGCACAAGTCAGATTTATGCAAATCAATGGTATATTTTTTTAAGTAATAGTCTCAATATATATGAATGATCAAACTCACAAAGCCTGAAAAATTGGATAGGAAGTTTGGATTAGTACACTGATTTATATAAATATATAACGTGCTGGACATTTTTCTATTTGCTTATCAAGAATTGTAAGGCAATTGTAAAGTGAACTTCCCAGGCTGTCTTAATCTCCCCTACTAAAAAAAAACAACAGAGAGAGAGACAAAGAGAGATACCTTGGTTGTGATGAACAAGTCATCCCTTTTTACAACGCCTTCGCTGATTTTCTCATTTACTGCCTGGCCAACTGAAGTTTCGTTCAGATATGCATAAGCGCAGTCCATACTCCTGTAACCACAATCAATGGCGCACTTTACAGCTGCCTTCACCTCATCGTTGCTTCCCTGAAAAATTTCATAATTTTGTTATTCTAAATAATACATTCTATCGTGTATGAACAACAAGTACAAATAGCGTTCCCAATACTACACAAACATGCGTGTATTTATGTATCCAAATTCAATACTCACAGTAACCTTGTGTGTGTGTGTGTGTGTGTGTGTGGTGGGTGTAAAAACATTAGTCCTTAATGACAATAAAAGGCTAAGCATTTCTAATCCCATAGAAAGTTACCGTTTTTTCAAAGTAGGTCCCTAGTCCTATCACGGGAAATCCACGAGTTCCAGAAAGTGGAATTCTGGGCACCTGTTTAACCGCCATTATTGATCAATCGGCAGTTGTTACTTGACAGTCAGATAACGGTCTCTGGTGGGGATATCTCGTAATAAGGTCGCACGAATATAAAACAGTTTGTATACATTACACATGTGTACAATTCGTGGGCTTAGGTTCAGATAGAATAGAGGAGCAGAGTTTAGATTTCCGTTTATCTGTTCAAGATAAGGTGATACCCAGAGCCATAATTCGTTTTCTGATAATTTGAAAATCTGGTAAGTTGCGGGGGATGTAAAATGAATATCATCGAACATCCATATATCATAATTATATTCTTGCATATTATCAATTCTTTGTTAAACTTAGTGGATATAATTTGGGTTTTTTTTTTGTTTTTTTTGTTTTTCTTTATTATTATTTTATATTATTATTTACTATTTTTCTGATTTAATTTTTGATTTGTTTTGTTTTTAATGGTTTTTTTTGGGGGGGTGTTATGTGTTTTACGGGGATTGATGCGTATATTATGTCAAATAAAAGCTCCTGATCGTAAGAGAGCGAACATCACGTTGTTAAATTGTACTCCGGGTTCACAGTGGGCAGATATGAGCTCAGAGTTATACATGTAAACCGCTAGTTCTAAGGAAAATCTTTTAAATCTTTCTGCAAGAAGCATCTTGCTAGAAATGCAAGCTGTCCTAATGAATTATATACCCCGGATCGTACGGGTGGAATCAAATAGTTTTATATGAATATAATGGGAAATCTTTTAAAAAAACTCTTCAAGAATATTTGACCTCTTTCTCGTGATAGTTTGTGCGTTCCAAGCAAAAAAATATTTACTGAAAGCTCCTATATATATGAGATATTCAAATTGTCAGTTATGCCCGAGCGTGGTGTGTGCCACAATACGGGGGCGATTTACATGTTTAAAATTAAAAAAAAATGTTCTTCTCCAGAACCCGCGGGCAATTAAATCAAACTTAATACACAAAAATATCCTGGGTGGAAGTGATCTCAATTTGTTCAATGAAAGACAAAACCCCATCTAAAGGAAATACACACATTGCAATAGAATAACCGTACATAGCTTAATATCATAACTTTCTGCTTATTATGAATTTTGAATGGCATCGGTTCTTTTCATTTTGTTATACTGTAATATTACCTTGTGACCCTTGCTTTACCGAACAATAGCAAGTGCGTTGGTCATCTTGTAAGTTGAGGCATTCCTGTGATTAGAAAGTCATTTCAGGTTATTTAAACAAGTGGTGAAATTTTCCCAGCATTGATGAAAAATTCAATATTAAAATCAAACACTGTTGAAACCAGTTTCCAAGATCACTCAGTGAGCGAATGCGCACCATAGTATCAAGTTAATTTAACAAGATTTTCTTAAATATATTTCCACACGTACCCTTATTGGAAACCCTAATTTTGCTTCATACACAGAATTTCTCGTTGTTAATGTTATATTTAATAGTTATGTCATGATTGGTCTATTATAATACAATCAATCATTCAAGGTGTTGAATTGATTGATGTGATTTAACAATACTTAAATGACAAAAATTTGGCAAATCTATTCGATACAGAATAAAATGTACAGAATTGTATTGGTTTTGCTAAAAGGATGAAATTGATGTTGGTTGTGTATATTTTTCTTTTTTTATATGTTTTATATTTCTGTTTTTCTTTTTCCTTATTTTATGCTTTTATATTACCGTTAGGGGATCTATGAATTGAAACCGGATGCAATTGCTGGTTTACCCTGATCCGAAACCCTTAAAAATTTACTGAGAACAGGACAAGCAGGACCCCGTTTCGAAAGAACAAAGTAGCCTGTGGCCAATTCGGTCAGTTTTAGGTTCTTATGTCCAGTTTGAGCTCTGTCTTCGTCCATTACGTAATGTATGTTTCAATGTCGCTATGCACGCAAAGTCTGTGTACTATGCCCTCTAACGTGATTAGGCCTGGTTGCCGATGAACCGATTGTCTTACAAGCAATCACGAAGACATGGTTAAGCTCTAATTTAAAATGCTGTGCCATTGAAAAGGTACACTGCAATAGCCGTCATAAGCACCAAAGACTTTTCAGCACTTTATCATATACACATCGAGCCTACTGTGGGTGTAAGTAGTGTGCTCGTTCTCTGTCCCTGCCTTTCTTTTCGCCGAGTCTCTTGCTAGCCCTTCCAGGAGTTAGTACTACAGATTGCTTGTAAATCTCCTGATTTAATGCCCGAAAGTTCATAAAATCTCCTGGTAAATAGGTACAATAGGAGGCACTGCTTAGGCGAGTGTGGCTGAGTTAATGCGCCTTAGTCCCGTAAGCAATGTACCATCAATACCACTTCGTTAATTTGCTATATTTAACAGAACAAAATGTTGGTCAATGTAAAGTTAGCATAGTCACTATATGATTAACGTTACAGGTCTATGAATTATCGAATACCCTTCTTGTTGTCACAAGGCTCTACTGTGTGAAACCCAATTGTGGAATTATGTAATGGCATCAAAGGACCTCGCCATCTTCACCATAATCTTCTTTTCTGGAGGTTAGTTGTCTCAACGTTACAATTGAGGTGTTCCTTCTCCATGGCGGATTTAAGATTTTATCCGCTCGACATACTTTATCTAGGCCATGCATTATTCAATGGTGAACAAACTTAAAACCATTCTAAAAGTATCGAGTCTGTCTGCTCAATAAGCATATTAGCACACAAGTCAATGTAATAAATGGCGTAAATACCCGATCCTACTAGGGTAGTGCACATGCTAATCTCTGGCCTAGGGGCAATTGTTTAGGTCGGGGGCCCCCACTTAAATTGCACACTCTATGCATATTCATTCGCAGGTAAATGCAGGAGCCCATTAAGAGATAATAATATATATTATAGGTTAATATCATATATAGATTCTTATTTCATAGAGTTGCCTGGCTTAGTGCTCATGCACATATTTATGTTTCCCCAGGGCCTCTGCTCACTTCTAACATACAACATGAATGTCAACTCAAGCTTACATATCAGAATGCACCGCCACCCCATATAAATATACCTATGTAAAAGAAAAACATTCCATTGATCACCTGAATACTTAATATTCAAAATATCATTCACAGCCAGTTAGATTATTCAAAACAAAATTCTTCAAGACAGACCATAATTAATTGAAGTATGAAAACCCATCATTTAAGTATTAGTACTGTCAGTCTTCTAGCAATGACTTTCTTCTATCTTAATTTTTCAACCATTGATGTGTTGAGCTCTGACAAGATATTTATGTGTCTGTGTTATGTTTGTTTGCACAAGTTCACACCTAGCACAGCTCGGACAAATAGAGGACGCTTAAATAATATTTGGTCATCTTGAAAGCGTTTTTTTAAAAACATACTTCCGGAAATAGATATCTTTTTAAATGTGTCGATCTTCTTTTTCAGACAAAAACAAAAGCTGGGGCATAACGATAAGATGCAGAAATTGATAATTGCAATTAATTCACAAAGATATCGGGCTGGGAACCTCTGTTGAAAAAATTTAACAATAAAATTATTCGCTTGTAAAATTCATACAAGTTCGTAGAACCACACTCAAGCCACAGCAGCCAAAGTTCTTCTCTCAATACCGTAAGTTGAGAACGAGGAATTGCAGTATAGCATTCAAAATTAATTCTTGCATGCTTTCTTTCTGCCCAAATCTAATATATCTTTCATACCAAATTTTACGTATGGCCCAACATATCAAGCAATTCTCTTAACCTCGCATACGGAGCAATTTGATACTGTAATAATAGCATTTCCTATGTATGGTCGTGAGAGAACTTTGCACTACAATCGATTAGCGATGATAAATAACATTTTAGCGTTAGCGACTACAAACATGTACGAACCTAACCTACGATTGTCACCGTCACGTAACCCCGTTATATAATAATAGAGATCATGTTTTTTCTACATACGCAGCATGTCAATACATGATCAGTGTCAAAGTCGATATTCTCACTGCATACTTGGGCAACAACCAAGAATGTTCCTCAGGCTGGTAAACCCAATTCACATCAGATAATATTCCACCACTAGGTCTGTAACTTGGTTATTCTAATTCGCTTTTCTCTTGTCTGTGTTCCCATAAGCCACCTAACTGATTTTGTCTATCTACCATTTAACCACCATGGTGAGTTCTGAGGCACAGGGTTTTTCCATCAATCACACGACTATATAAAAAAAGATCATTGAATGAGGCTATCGTATTGCTATGAACTCTTATACGTATGAGTTACCGGGATCTCTATAATGTCCTCATCCGAGGCGCTTTGCGACAAGGAATGATTTCACAATTAATTTCAAATGTTCCTAAAAGCAGTAGTACACGGTACAAAGTTAAACTACGGTATAAAATGGGACCATCCAGCGGGATCTATTCCATGGTAAAAGCCAGTATGCATTAATATTCGCATACCGCACGAGTTTTAAGATTCGAAGCGCTTATGCACACACAAGAGATCAATACCAAAGGCCTATTTTTATGTTCCGACCTTTCTATTCACAACCCGAGTTTCGATTATTGCTCTCAATATGAGTTGAGCTATCGTCAATTCTTGTGAACGTATGCTATGCAAACGTCACCGATTAAAATGGACTGGAGATCGCTTACACCTATACTCTAGCGAGCTTTACAATAGATATGCACCAAAATGCTAACTTGAGGCATAAGCTACTGTTACGCATGACGGACCTCAACCATCTAATGTCGTCACTATTAGCCGATTAATAGTCACAGTTTTCCACAGACTAGATGTCAAGGTTTGTTCATAAACGCCAGCCAGATGAAGTTATATTAAGTCCCGCTAGATCTGCAAATCACACCTATATTTCAGTGCGTATGAAACTCCACGCCTACGCATTAAATTAGCTCATATCGCTTAGCAGGTTAATACCCTGTTACTTAATGGAACCGACGAAACAGTACAGTTGTTTCTGCCGCTCGCATTGCGGCCGTCCGAATAACATATTCTTGGACTCATGACGATTACTGATTTCCATTGTATATATTGCCTGTCACTCAATGACCAATCTTTATAATCGTAGTTGAGTAACATCTCAGTGCAGAATGGATCAACATTGATTTTTACCACGTAGTGGGAGTCGTATAATTTACATATTATAATAAAATACATATCGAGGGGGCCATCAAATATATCAGCCTGCGATACTTCCTGCTGTGACTGGTAAGATCTGAAACACAGTGCTCAATTTTACACATTCGTGATCCTGATTATCAAGATAGTGATTTTTAAATGACCACTTGTAGTCCATGTTCAAATTGGACGCTATTGCGATATTAAACTTTTTTTAGCATGAATACGTGCTGATTTACCCAAAAGCAAATGCCATTATGAGAGCTATAATGTAGTATTACAGTTAGTTCACCGCGATCTCATTGCAGATTAGCCAGTTATCTGTTATTTTAGTAAAGTGATGGTAATTGAAGGAACAAAGTTCTCAATATCACAGATTCGGACTGATGATTACATCAGAAAACCTGTTTGGATATAATTTTCCTAAGTTTGAATGCTACAATGCAATTACAACCGTTCACTTTGGTGGTCTTTTCCAGTTTCTGTTCGCCTAAATCCGGACCCCCTCCACCCTGCGAGAAAGCCCTTCTCGACGGTCTGAACACGCCTCTTGTATTTATTCGCGCAAAAGATAATATGGTCCCGTCGTTCCAATAGCACGTCTCCTCGCTGTGAACGCTGCTCACATCGAATAGTTACCAGCTTCATCATGGCTGAGATCACGCTAGCTAATAAGTTCCTCGCACACTGAGACTAGCAGCACTAATATCAATGAACACCCATAGCTCAGACATACAATAACTCTCCTCCTCTCACAACACGACATGATATGAATAAGTGGCGTGCCCCTCTCTTACAAAGAACAATCGGAAAATCCACACCCATCATACTTCCACCAGCCAGACAAACAATGCACCGATCTACCTAGACCGACCGTAACCTCTACGAATGTATTTAGCCAAGTACGTTATGAATCTACTTCCATGAGCCATTACCCAGGAACTCTCAACAATATTAATAGACAGATAAGCATTTGTCCAAGGTTGTATGTCGTAAGTGCATTTTCCAAATGGGTGTTTTACAGACCGATCCAAAGACGCGCCCGTGCTAAGAACTAGCTCCCCTCAAAGTAATCCTATATTCGTTTCTAAGGTCACGGGCGCTGTTTTAATAGGGTCCATACTCAAATTCCGGTACAGGCTCCCTCACGCGCTATATTTTTTCCCGGAAATAAGCTTGGCGGGCACAAGTGACCTGCACTGGGTCACAAAGCTATGAACATCCTCTGATGACTGGTCGACTCCCTTCACACCTATCCCACAAACCAGTAGACAGAACACCACCCTTTGACATGGACACCTCGTACTAACAACTTAACAAACTATACCAGCCCCACCGACTTAACTTCCACACGCATACAGAATACAAACCAAACAAGCAATGTTTATACCTATGACCTAGACTGACCCTGTCCGCGGCAAACTAAGACCACATTCCCCAGGAGGTACCGGCATTGTGTGGAAACGCGTACGTATGTCCGTCTATTCTGATAAGTTCATGTCAACGTACGCCTACTAAGTCTCAATGCTTAAATCTTCGTCAAGTTCGAAGGCAACATGAATAGCCTTGGCATCTGACTTGGCGGGCCCTCAATCTCAAGACGCATTGTTAGTCATTCTCTTTACCGGTTTCGGCCGCATCCCACGTCTGCTTAGGCTTTCCCTCCGCCCCGCCTGAAATCTTGGAGCATGTGACCGATGAGTGGCAGGACGTTTAATACTTTTGAACATTCTCCAATTCGATGTCCTAGCTCATTCTGTTCAGCTTGCAGACTATGAATCTGTGTCACTTGGGAAACGCCTTAACTACATGGACATAATATGAAATCGTGTCTCGAGAAATGTGTATGACGGAGTAACAAGTAGTACCAAAGTTTCACGCCTATGACAACTGGAGAATTAGAAAGTCATACAGAATTAATAGAGCGAAAAGTCGTCAAATCGAGTATAACACGCGACTTGATAGTACAAAACCCGCTATCATATTTAATTCTTGCCAAGACGTACTTCTATTCCATATTCCACTAAATAAATCATGTTCTATACTCTCCATAAATACATACTGTGTTCTGGTCCATACTTGCAATAAATACGACCTCAACCCAATAATGATCTAAGATCCTGATTATCAGATGAGTGGTACACAAATAATAAGAACCACAACAAATATTCCATCAGTCTCTCCTTCCTTCTCGGATTATGGGTCGTCGAGAATGATTATGAATATAAATCCTTGCTGTGATCTTCATTTTATTGAACCCATCCAATTCCTAGCACTAAATCAGACCTAACTCATATCATGGGTGTAGTATCATAATATTGAAATGGACAGAACGAAACATGACTGAATTCTACGGACAGCAGAACAAATATAATATTTAGCGCGTATCAAGAAGATTTAAAATCTTGCAACGAATTAACATAATTGCGGTTTGACATCCCCTCGCGCCACTAACTTACCCATCTATTGACCACTTCTATCCCGATTGCATGTCAATTTGTCACCACTATCTAAATACCAGTCGCCAATACAGCGCGACAAACTCATGCACTCTCAGCTTCTCGTCAAAACTTTCTTCGAGTCAACCACGCATTTTGTCAGTATATGCCGGCAATTAATTAAGCATCCTCCTAATGACATCACTAGATTCAATACTCAAGCCAAATCACGAAAGAGACCATCAATTGAAATCTTCAAAAGATCATTAACCGTGCCATCCCACATCACACGATCACCAATGCCTCCCAAAAATGCAAAGTGGGAGGGCTGGAAACGCTCAAAAACCGCTCGGGACATATAGCCGAAACGGAAAAGAACCACGATCATGGCGCATCGTCGAAGTGCAGCCACGTCAACGATGCCACAAGCAAACTACATTCCCTGTCCAACGAACGAACCGACAGATAATGCCTAGGCTACCGTTCGAACGAACTATCAGATACCAGGCAACGGGAACACAGTACAAAGCGGTTTCCACAAGCCTCACTGTTACCCACAAGGATTGTCTTAGTCCACAACAAGATCCCAGCAGTCCCAATATCAATCGACACAATGCTTTTGTATAGATAATGCACGATTTCTCCTTTGGGAAGTCAGTCCGGGCTTAGTTAAATAGAAGCGCCAATGATATAGGGGTATTGATGTTTGGCGAACAGTGGCTTGAAGATTGTCGCCACAGACAAGATTCAAGCATTTTGACCAGCGAACAGTCACTGCCAGACTATCCAAGGGAAAAACTCATAGGCAGAGCTTACACGGAACTTTAGCTACTATCTCAGAAAAACAGGCCCCATTGACCTTAGAAACTCACATAATTCTTCAGAGGGAGACTAGTTTATTAAGATAAACTGCCAGTGTCGTTTGATAACCAACGACACCAATGAGAATCCAAATAACATATTACCCACCTTGGACAATGCATTTCACTT
>CAJDSM010017192.1:230-26354 GCA_903981925.1 Ostrea lurida | reverse complement strand
TAGTACAATTTGAATTCACTAGGCATGATGACCCTGCATCATCATCAATCTAATTTCAATCACACATACACTGAAGTACGAGGTACTTTGATTTTCTTTTCCATGCATCTGTAGATTGTCCTAACAATAAAGGGTAAACTATTACAAAATATCTGAAGGAGAAAAGTTATCTCTTAAAAGTTCCTTCATTATAGGCATGTACATACATACAGAGTACCTGGTCAGCACTAAAATAACTACAGATTTCACAGATAATGCCAAGGTCAAAAGTTGAGATGACATGTATATATATCTGATAATTAGCATCTGGTCAGTCCTCGGAGAAAGTGTCCTGTCCGTGAATTCGTTAACCAAGCAGTGATGATTGTACTGTCCACTTGGTTTGGCTTTTGGCTTGTTGATTTAAGATGTACCTGGATATATATGTTAGTAAAGGGAGCTGTACCGGTAACACATTGCATACTTATAAACCTGGTAGCATTCAATCACTCCCCCCCCCTCCCCACTATTGATACGGTCAGGGGTATCAGGGTGTTTAATGGTGTGTGGTGGAGCGAACTAGAACCAGTAACCTAGTCAAGTAACAAAGGCTGTTCAATTTGAGTTTAAATCTAAGGATACACAGTATTGTGGAATTTTGGTTGTTAATTAAACTATACCCCATATATTTAAAAATCCATTCAAACAATTTAAAGTATGTGTGTAGTTAATTCCGCAAAAAAGGATTATAGGTTATTTAAACCCTTTCATGTGAAGAATGTTCAATCTTAGAATTCATATGAGAGAGAGAGAGAGAAGAAGAGGAGAGGAGAGAGAGAGAGAGAAGAGGAGAGAGAGAGAGAGAGAGAGAACAACATGTAGGTGTAATATTTGCTTGTTACATAACATTATTTTAGAGATAAATTAAATGCTGCACATTCCAACATTCCAATCCTATATGGCATGTAATCTAATTTTGATATTTACAAGTAAATCAGATTCTGATGTATCACAGTGGTGTATTATGTTGCCTGAGAAACAGAGGTGTGGACCAGCATTTGTCAGTCGTCTTTAATCCAAACACCTTTTAGTGCGTTTCTCTAGAAGATTGTCACATTTGCTCTTGTATTTAGTAGCTGACTGTATCAGAGGAGATTGTGTTCTTGTCATATCGATATCTTATACAAACTTACATCTTGCTTTCCTACACATCAACAGGAAGTAATATTCTTTCTTGTCATATGAAAGAAAAAAAAGAAAAGTTAGGGATGCCATTTGAAAGTTAATTTAGAAAAAAAAATTGTACGGCAATGTACAGGTTAATTGTCTTATAAAATTTATAATTCATGATGCACATAGCAGAGAAATAGATCCTTAGACGTCCATGAATGTAGATCCAGCGTGTCTTATTGGGAAGGCATTACAAGTTTGAGGGGGCCCTTGACAGTATCGCAGCAGTAACATTTTTCCCATGCCCCCAGATTGTTCGTTCGCTTAAATATATTGACTGTGTTTCCGCGCACAACTCTATACTAGCTCCTTAGAAAGACATTGACGATTATTTGCTTCAGGTCTACGAAGGCTAATTCATACATATATCTTGTACAAACTTACATCACCGGAAAGATTTATGTCGTTTTAAGGAGTTTGTGTGCCTATGTTGCCACCCGAGATAAGTAAATGTGGAAAGCATTCCTTAGTCCAAAAAAGGTGGACTTCAACAAACACGCAGTTTGGCAGGAAAGGCTTTTGAAGAATTTTCTTTATTTTTTTTTTATACATTTTATCAGCTCCAATCCCAAGATTGATCTCTTTATTGTAGAGAGGTATATATAGTCATAAATACAGGATACACTTCTAGTCTTTAAAATAAAACAGTATATTTTTTAACTTTCTGTTTTAATGGCTACTTTACAGGGAGTTTTATAGGTAGACAAATAACCAATGACACAATGTCGCAAGCTCAAGCTGGTATCAATTTTCATCTTGTCAACCCTTCTGATGAGTGGCATGTTTTTTTTTTTGTAATTACTCTTATGGCCTACTGACAGTTAGGCAATAAACCATCAGTAAAATATTCTGTCTGTCCCTGGCCTGATCAGAATACACAATGCATGTGAACAAAAGCCATGTGGATTTGCATGGTATATACATTGCAGTCAGATTGCATAAACTGAATAAATTTTGCCTATAGTCAAATACTCTATGGCTTTAGTCGAGCGATAGTCAAGCACTCGGTTTATTTCTTTTGCCATTTTTCCATCATGGGTTCCTTTAAAGTGTGTCCAAAAGGTGGATATCAGAGGCGAATGTTTCATAGATCGAACAAATTCAAATTATTTATTTGAAAAATAACGAATTAAAACTGGTTTAACAATTTTACTCACAAAACACACCAATGGGTTTAGAATTTATGAACAGTAATTAAAAAAAGAAATTTTAATGAGTACTCGACTATGAAAAATTTAGTCGATCGGTATGACCGAGTGATACTAGAGTACTCGTTGACATCCCTATAATATATATGCAGTAGCATATTTGTACTGATTTAATTATCAGCTGATAATATTGGACAGAGGCTACATGTTTTACCCAGCACTGAATGTAAAATGTAATTCAATTAGGGACTTCTATTTCACAAAGTACTACAGTGTATACTAATTTCTTTGAGAAGGTATATCCCACCAAACTGAGAATGATCTGATTCTGGATTGTATTTGTTTTCCACTGGTGAATGTATAAGTGACAGCTTTGCTTGAGGTAAAATATACGGACATATCTACATAAAATGTCTGCCCTGATCCCCCCTGATTATCCCTCCTACAGACCTCAAAGACAAGTGTACAGCAACTTAATCTCACGCAGGATATATTGAAACATTCTTGTCGGTTGGTGCAGATCTGTGTGGAAAGAATGTGATTGTGTGTCCGTGGAACCTTGCCAGACACTTGGGCAATCCTTCTATGGACAAAAAAAAAGAACTACTTGTAGCTGGTCATAAAATTTGATCTGTCACTTTGGTACTGTGAAGTACTGGTTAGTATTGCTTTTTGTACTGTTAGTATGACCCTAGAGTGGGCAATCTTTTACCCCCGAGATTGCTGATCAAGGGTCGCAAATATCCCTCACCTGAAAGTCGTAAAGGTCCAAAATAGGCATTCCCGATTGGTGGATATGTAAATAAGCACAAATCATTTTCCTCAAATAGATGAGTATTATCGTGCGTTTTTGGTGGTGTTAATGGAGAGAAAGCTTTTCAATATATGTGAGCTTTTAATTGCTTTCCAAATTTATATATGCCCCATTGATGACTTTATCTCAATTCACAAGCAAGAAAAATGTTATTTGAGCAATTATGTGGAAATTAATCGCACAGCTTTTTAATTAAGTTTTGCCAATAAAGTCCTTGGAAAGGAAAACACATTAACGTAGTCACTAGTCAAGAACCAAGCGTGAGAGTTCCACGTATATACTAGGGTGTGTGTTTCAATATCAAAAGTTGATACCAAACCCTAAATAGTGCTTGAAATTATTTGGCCCCAAGGAAATTGTGGAATTCACAGTATATTCATATGTACTGTGGCTTTTTGAAAACTGAAAAGGATTAATGTGTACAGATCGAGGACTATGAAGGCAGCGCTGTGTTATCGATACCTGATTGTTTGCCTAACCTGGCCCTTCGATTATACCCTGTCTATTATTTTATTGATTTGTTTTTCAAGTTCCTGACTCAGAATTTTTGTTCAATGGTTCTCCTGACTCAGAATTTTTGTTCAATGGTTAAACTGCTTTTCATGAATTAATGTTGATCAGACTGAATCGCAGAGCTAAAAAGCATCCTCTACGAAAATTCTTCGTTGTTTTACGGAATTTGGTTCAGTTGGTGTATCGAGTCAAACTGTGGTCACGACTCCTGAAGAAAAATAAAGGGATTTACTCGACGGTTAAGCCTATTGAGGATTTTTAATTTGTACAACATCGTTCAGAGATTTAAATATTTTCCAATCTACATATTTTTGAAATATTGATAAAAGGAATTGGACCATCGAGTGTATTTCGGATTCCGCCGTTGGAGCTATTGAGACTGTCCAACTCGGGAGAGAGTTTTTAAGCTTAGAATTTATCTAATGTGGTTTTTTACAACACAAATGCTATGTATCAAGTGTATTGTATGATCTGACCGAATGCCGTAAAGCTAATTAGGGAATGAGGGACATTCTTGGAGATCATAAAGGTATCTTCACGATCATGGGATTACTCGGGATGTGACAAACTTTCCCTTGCAGTCGATGAGTTGAAAACGATTTTCAGTAATTTTTGGCGTTCACTCTCTTGGAAACCAGAAGGTTCAAGTCAGGTAGCTGTAACACAATACCTCACGTGCATAAATAGGGACGTTTGACCTACAAATTATTAATGAGCAGGAATTAATTTGTGGATTCTATTGGAATGATAAAGATTTTCAACACCAGGTGAAATGACAAATTGTGCAAAATCAAATGGGACGTTAAAAATCCATAGGTGTAAATAATTGATGATTTCATGTAATTTCCAAAATGCTTTCTGAAGATCAAGGTAGCATAGATTGTGTGTTTTGAATGTATTGACAGTTCAATATATTTGACATGAATTATGATGGAACTTATCATCAGGGCTATAATACCACGATAAACGGCCGAGGAATTAAGGACATTGAGGCTTAGGGATTATTTCTATTGTAATATTGGACAGTGGATCAGTGGTGTCCTCCCTGTAGCTGGCATTGATTTTTTTGATTTATTAGAAAGACAACATGTTCAGTGGTGAAGGATTAATTGATTTTTGTTTCTATTGGAGAATGTTAAAAACCTTCAGTTTTTCTTAATACATGTACCTGACTGCATGCCTCGTTCAGATAGGATTATAAAAAGATTAATTATCGATTGGTAAATTAGGAGTTCGGCAGTGAATTTTATCATCAATTTTACTTTCATCTTTGGTATTCGCACGGTGAAAGACAAGTAGAAACCTATTTTTTGTTTATGCCTGTCTGGATTACACAACCTGGATTTGATTACCTGAACTGTGTTGACTGTGGGGACAATTAAATTAATTAGCTGAGGGGACTTGTGGCACTAAGCATTCTCTATCCCTGCCTCTGGTATTAGGGAGACAATGAATATTAAGCTGAGTGGTTATCAATGGGGCTAAGGTGGACAATATCTGTGAAAGCTGTTGATTATAGTTCCTTTGGAGTTTAATGTAATCTTCTCAACTGAATCAAAAGAAATCTATGTGTAAATGTGTTTGAGAGGGTCCATCCATCCGTGAAGTATTTACAAGCCTAAACAATGAGTCAAAAATCTACGCCTAATGGCACTATTTCTACCGAAGTGAATAACAACATTAAAGGACACAAGAAGCACCCATCCAGTTCATTCCTCAGCAAGTTTATAGCTCTGCCGCAAGGTCTGAGGGTGAAGTCGAAGGGAGGGGAAAGTGAGGGAAACCTGAGCCCACGGAGACCCATACCTGTCAAAGCGCTGCCCTCTGGTGGCTTTATTAACCAGCCCGAGGAACTAGTGGAGGATTTAACTGAAGCAAATAATAATGTGTTTATTCATCTGGAACGGTGTGAAAATAATTCCAGCATACCAAACAGCCCATTAACACAACATAGCAGAAACCCAAGCGTTTCGTCGTTTGCCAGTTCACAAGATGGCAGTATCAACTCGGAGTTGAACTGGGACGGTTCAGAATCGTCGCGCCGGTCAGGGAGATACAGGAAGCGATCCTCGTCGACCCCGCCAGACATCGGCAGACAAAGGAGTTCACCTGTGGATAGGAGAATCGGCCGACTCGCCAATCAATACTACCAGGCTGTGTTAAACAACAACAACAGTAAGAATGTAAACACGGTCAGCTCCACAAACCCCCACAGTGACTGGTCCCGGCAGTCCAACAGCAGCGATACAGGTATTTCTGTGGATAGTGACGATTCCTTTGACTTCGGTGACATAGAGGATGTAGACTTTGGTAGTATCATCCCCCACCACCAAAGCAGCTCGCCACTGGATAACGACCATCCATCAACACCTGTCACACAAACAGGCAGCTTTTCGCCTGCAGGGGTCAAAACCATGATGCATCCACATTACATGACATTGCCGAGGAATACCAAGTTTCAATCTGACAAAGTCCCACATACAGTAGGCCTAGTCAAGGTGGACAATACTCTCAGGCCTATGGCCTATCCCAATGGAAGTGTCCCCCACCGCACCGCCCCCTACGGCAAAGTGATGACAGCAGGAGGATCCCTAAAACTGAGGTCCCCAGGTCTGGTGGTGTACAAGCCGCCCCCTGGTGATTACATTATGATGGGTGATCATTCCTTGCACACTGGAGGTACTGGCAGTGTGCCATTTAAAAACCAAGGTGTAACTGATATTCATGACCTACCCAATAATCGACCGGGACAAACAGAGCCGTCTAACTTGTACAAGTCGAGGGGACTTTCCTCGAGTATGCCCACCTTACTGGGGAATGCTACCCCTAAGGAACAGAAAAAGTTCCTAAAGGAGGTCAAGAAGTTGGAAAAAGAGGAAAAGAAGAGGAGAGAGAAAGAAGAAAAACGAAGGATTAAGGAGGAAAAGAAGCGGGAGAAAACTCTAAGAAAGCAGAAGAAATATGTGAACAGGACTTTACCGCGAAACTGGGTGTCTGGGTATGTAGAGAAACCTATAGAAAATGTGTATTACAGACGGTCACAGTTACAGTTCTCAGCGGTTCCTATCGATTTCGAGGACGGGCCTGCGAGTCACAGGTCCCAACCCCCGCCCCACGCACCCCCTCCCCCACCCCAAACTCTACAGCAGGGACCCAGTCTGAAAAGCCCAGTCCTTCTAATAAACAGGGCATCCAGATTACTACCGTTGAGAAAGTGAATAAATGGAGCGACCACGGGGACAGCCGAAGGAATACCAGGACGCTCACAGCATTACAAACGGAGGATTTACATTACACAGGAATATTCCTAACTCACACTTCTACAGGTAAGAGGGCCAGGATTTACAAAGTCAGAAAAACAGCTCATGACAGTTTTATGCTAATGCAAAAACGACCTTTGAATTTGACCGCTGAAGTGGATCATTGTATGAATTATATTCTCTCATTAATTCTCAATCCTCAAGTCAAAATTAAAAGAAAGAGGAAAAAACTTACATTTTCCCCTCATTTTAATGGCTTAATAATTTCTGAAATGTACAGGAATGACAGATTCTAATTTAGGGTCATAAATCATACTCCCAAATTTAATATCATTTTAAATTATATTTTTTACAAGCTGGTGTCGTGTATTTGGGGATCTATCATGGTATATGTCATTGTTGGTTTTTCCTTGATAAGTTTGACTACAGATAGAAATAAAAAGTTTGAACACCGGAGTGGTAATCCGTTTGTTGACACACAGGCTTCGTCTTTGCAGCTCTCGAGAATGGCAATTTTGTGAGGGTAGTGGACATTCTGATAGGGAAAGGAAGACCAGGGTTTAAGTACCCCAGTACATGCTTCAAGACTAGAATCTTATCAATAAATAAACACTATCAAGTTTACCAGCTCAGATGTTTGAGGAAATAAGTAAACACTGTCCATTTTAATTACAATGTTCAAACTTTTGTAGCAAGTGACTTTTCATGTATATGAATGTCAGGTCCCCTTTCCCCCCCAAACTATAGGTATATGTTATTTCATTGATAAATTTTTATGACTTGGTAGGTGTTGATTTCTTTATTCTGGATGATTTATTGTCTCTAGGTGTGGGATCTTCATTGATCATCAAATTGAATGTTGAGTCATTTAAATGACCTCAGCTGTAAATTACAAAATTTTCTGTCTTTTTGTTCTACCCTGTTCTGAGAAGAACTGAATGTACACACACCATGATTCATGCAAAAATGTCTCACACCCACAAAACAGCAGGAGGTTTAAAAATAGTGATGCAACATTGGATTATTCATATTTGACTTGAGCTTAAGCTGCTGTCCTGGGGTGTAATGTCACAAACAAGATATTTGCCAGATATTTTTTTTACCAGGCATGTTGTGACAAAAAATTAACACAAACTGTGTAATGTGTTTAGTAGTATGTGACCCCTGGGGCCAGGAGCTATACCGTACCATAGTCGTGAATGTGGTTTACACACTACAGACTTAATATTTCATAGTACTGTATAGTACATGTATGTATGGTGAATCAAAGTTTTGATCATATAAGTCACTGAATCATTAGATGACACCTAAACATGAAAATGTCTCAACGTGACTGTGTTCTCTGTATATGTTTCTAAAAACAATGTCTCTAAGACTCGCTATAAAAAATTTAAAGCATCAAGTTATTGATTGTTAAGGCTGGGAAAAGATCTAGGGTCTATTAGAGATGTGGCATGAATTTTTAAACTAAATTTTACGTACATACAGTGTGATTTTTTTTTTGCACATTTTTCCCCCCTGGATCCTTGGAAATTCCTATTCGAAAAATGATTTAAGATTTTCGAGAAGACCTGTAAGTGATAAAATTCAATAACCTGATAACACAATTATGACTCTATAAAGGTGTGGTTAAGTCCTCTATATAGGTCAATATATATCTATAGGTATATGTCATCGAAATCACATACCTGGATAGNCTGGATCCTTGGAAATTCCTATTCGAAAAATAATTTAAGAACCTGTAAGTGATAAAATTCAATAAACTGATAACACAATTATGACTCTATGAAGGTGTGGTTAAGTTCTCTATATAGGTCAATATATATCTATCGGTATATGTCATCAAAATCACATACCTGGATAACTTAGAAATATTGGAATATGAGCAGCACCTGTAGATTCTTTCTTACTAACAAAAATTTTCTTTTAGAAAAATATTGACAAAACAGACATGGGTAGGACATTTGATGTTCCAGATTCAAAATAATGTTTAAGGGTTGGCAGTTCATTGTCTGTCTGTCTGCAACCCTATTATTAAATTATATCTATTATTTATTACCTGGAGAACATGGAAGTAGTGGAATATGAGCAGCACCTGTNATTGACAAAACAGACATGGGTAGGACATTTGTGGTTCGATCCAGACTCAAAATAATGTTTTAGGGTTGGCAGTTCATTGTCTGTCTGCAACCCTGTTTTCAAATTATTTCTATTATTTATTACCTGGAGAACTTGGAAGTAGTGGAATAAGATTCATTCTTGCTATAAAATGTCAGATCTTATTTTCTCTTAGAAAAGTGGTGACAAAACATAAACACTTTAGATTTGTGGTTCCAGACTCCAAATGATGTTTCAAGATTGACAGGTCATTGTCTGTCTGTCTGCAACCTTGTTTCTAAAATTTCACTGTGCATATTTCTAAACATGGTAAGATGAGGCACAAGGGGGGGGGGGGGGGGGGGTGTGAAGGGGAGTTAAGGATCTATAGTGTTCTCTGATAGATACATTGTAGGTGATATAAATAGGTCAAGCTGAATATGTACTTAGTGACAACAGTCTAAAACAGCTGACTGTCAGATACTGATTCATCAGAGAGAGAAAGAAAAGTCATAAGGTGTAAATAATTTTTTAATTATAGTGAGTCGATTGAATCTGTCCACTTTGATAAAGCCTTACTCACAGTAGGATTAATTTCACTTCAGATTTCGAAGTCCAAGCAGGTCTATTTGCTGTAGATTAGATTATGAATTAGCCTTTTGATTGTTACCGTATTAAGGCTGCTAGAGATTACAGGGCCACAGTAAATCCCATATTTGATTAGATGGTCACATGATACATCTCCTATCTAATATCATATCATACAGAAAATGTATCACATGCAAACACATACCTTAAGGGGCAATCACATTCTCCTGCTGCAAAATGTATTGACTTTTTGTATTGGGAATTTAAGGTTCTTTCTAATGGTGTGCCTGTGCTAAGTATGTGATAATTTGACTGTTTGTGTGTAATCCACACCTGAATCTTGTGGAGCTGTATACAGCATAATGTATACTACGATGGCGATACTTTTAGACCCGATCAAATGGGATTTTTCGGACTACTCAGGGTGTTGTTGTTTTCTTGGCTCGTTGCAATCTGAAGTAGGAAATTGAAATAGTAAAAATTTTGTAAACAATTACAAGGAAGATATTTTCTATAGATATACTGGATACCTGCTTTTTTTTCGTTGAACTGTCTGTGAGGAAGGGATTTATATTTTTGTGAAATCGAGGAAGAGAAATGTTCAAGTCCAGATTTGAGAAGAAGAAACGAAAAAAGCTTAAGGGATATACCTATGTAAGGTGAGAGATCTGAGAAAGGTGTTCATAGGCACTGCATCCCAGTCCTGTGTTGATTCTCGGGGATAGAAGTACTGTTTGTTAGCGAAACTGTAAAACTAAGCGAGGGAAGTTTGTGCCTTGGATGACATTGACTGTAAGCATTATGCTTACTCAGTAACATCCCAGAATGTCACCTTTAGATTTTTTTTACTTTGAATGACAAGCAATATGGTACACTTACAGGCCTTGCTAGCTAGCACTCCAACCTAGCGGTATAAAAATATATCCTTACACGGCGTAATCATGCTAGGTGTCATGTGTTGATCTTGTATGTATTAATAGACTTCTTTGTGTTTTGCAGTGAATATGCACCCAGATCAGTTGTACTGCAGAAAGGTCCGGAGGGTTATGGATTTGTGCTACGAGGAGCAAAATGTACGTATAGAAAACAGATAGGTAAAAAAAAAATGTATAAAAAAACATCAGGGAGTGAAATATGCATATACACAGGAAAGTGTGGAAAAAATTTAAGCCTCTTTTACAAAAAAATCCAAGTGACGCGTGTCATCTGGTACATTTGCCGAGAGAGGTTCAAAAGGTGGACAAATTGTGTAGGAAAATGCATGTTTCCTTTTTAAGTCAGCACGCAAACATTAAGCTAGAATACACTAATATATGTGTGTGATCGACATGGTTGATGAACATAGGATTTTCAACCTCTGTGACTCCCAGAATTTTACACTTGACAAATTCCTTTCATCACCTCGCATTCATTTTTTGATCATCTGTTAGATACTAGGCTCTTCACTTTACTTTGCCCTGTTAATACTTTTTGACCTGATTTCTTATATAGACCCTTCCCCCCCGAAGAAAACCGATCTGTGTATCCCGGGGCATTGGCATCTTTTAACTTTGAACTCTGTGTACTGTAAGGCTGATATGGAACTGATACTCCATGTTTGTAAGCGAGAGAAACTGATTTGGTTTGACTGTACAAAGTTTCTGGATTTCAAGGCAAAGAAATCAAGTACAATCTGCGTCATCTATATCGACACTGATCTTTGTTGTTGCTACTTTCGGTTTTTGAAAGCAAAGAGACTCCATTTTTGAATTAGTACCCTGGCTGTCTCCAATGCTCACAGAGTTTTGCTTTGAATCCTGAGATTACATAACCTTCATTGCTTGTTTCTCAGGAGTCTCTTGTTTAGGCCTGTCATGAACTAATCTCATTTCTTTCACTGAAACCCAAATTTGTCTGATACCTTATATTTATTTGCAGTATTCAATTTCAGTGTTTAAGGATCTCCAACCTGAAGTGACTTTGCTGTCAATTCAAGAAATGAAACAGGATAAGCATTAATATAGACAGAGATAGATACTGACTTCACAGAGTGTCATAGTCAGCCAGATCTCTGATTATATCAAATGAAACGTGTATCTGCACAGAGAGGACTTTTTGGGATTTTCTGAATACCTTCTTAGTGCATATTGAATTCTGTTCTATTTTTATCAAATATTGTAATGTATACATACTACCATACAATTTTATTGAAGGCAGTACGTATTATATATCTGGACATGATTAGCCCACTTTGCTTTAACCATGCATGCAGTACAATCAATACATTCAAACTATTTCATGATCACTGATGTAACAGTTGTTTCATCCATGCTGTACGTTGGAAGTCTTTCTTACAAAAGAATACTTGTAACATCATGATGGTAGTTGTTTATAAGGCTGAAGGTAATTGCTCCCCTTATTTGAGTGGGATATCAGATCTGCTAAGGATGAGCCTATTTCTTTTCACGCCAGTTTGGGTATACACAACTTGCATATGTTTTGTTAAGTAGCCAGTATTTTGCCTGCAGTCCTTTCACTCCTTTTGTTGTGTTGATGATTGTAAACAATTGTCAGGGCTGTGACGTAAGTCAGAGTGTCAGTACCTGGTATCTATATCTGGGGGTCATTCTCTACTCCTGTCAATATTCCCCGTGTTCCTTGGTGTGACATTGCTCTGTCTTACAAGAGACTGAGAGAAAAGTATGTGTTTAACCAAGCTGTACTTGATTCTGTTCCACATCTCTAGTCTCTACTGTATCATTTGTTTATCTTCAAAGAAAATAAAGAATACAATGGAATGAGGATCAGAGTCAACAGACACTCATTTATAGTTCACCCCCCACCCCACCCCAAACTCTCCTCNAAAGAATACAATGGAATGAGGATCAGAGTCATCAGACACACTCATTTATAGTTCACCCCCCCCACCCCCCACCCTCCACCACTAACCACCCCAAAATCTCCTGGCTCTTGTCAGATGTAGTATCAGGGTCAATATATTGACCAAGCCAACTCTGAACTACTTACTTAATACAGAGATCTATTAAGGAAATAATTTGCATTCACAGCTGTTGCTTACGATTTTAGAGGTGAATCTGTGATACAGATTGATCTTATTAACAAGCATCTCTTCAGATCCTTGCGTAAATTTTAAGGTTGAGAATGGGACTCTTGTCAGAGTTAACCAGAAGGTGTAGGGATTGCTTTACGTTTCTGATTTCTTGGAGAGGTATGTGGAAATTACAAGTTAAATTGTTCACTTTCTTACCTGGGCTTCATTAGATTTTCAACATTGATTGAAGTTTTACACGTATATTGCATTGTTAGAGTTTCGTCTTTGTCCTTTATGTGTCAAGTGACAAAAGTCTGTTTGCCGACACAACTCGGTTTTAATGAAGTTTTGTTGGAGAATAGGGGGCATTGTCTGCAGGAATTATTGCTAACCTTGAAAGGATATCGAAAGTCGTACAGTCTTTTGTGGCATTATGGATCGTGGTTATTGCAAGGTGCTTGCCAATACTGGACATAGTGCCGGGTCTTTGTCGTTTGGCTGCCAACGTTGTCAGAAGAATGCTTTATGTTCAACATTAGTGCTTCATAAATGATTTTCAATGCCTGCTTCCATTGGATAACCTTTCCAACTTAAAGATTTCTTGCATCATCCACACATCTCCCTTGTAGAAATGTGAGTGCGTTTGTGTGCTCTCTAAGCTGGCTTTTTGGGCATTCTATAGTCTCATTGAAGCCGAATTTAGCAAGTAATCACGAAACATCATTTAAGAGGCTTACTTCCAAAAAGCTGAGGAAGATGATGAGTTTTTTGACTCCACAAAGAAGATTTTATTTCTGTTGAAGAGTGCTGAACTCTGGGGCTTTATAATCAGTTTCTCTTTCAAACTGTTTTCCCAGCATATTGTCTAGGTCGTATAACTGTTTGCATAGTGTCCCTGGCTCTCTCTATCGGACATGATGAAGCTTTGATCTTTGGATCCCACCGGCCGTTATACAGGTAGATTATGAATGGTTAACCACCGACTGTAACAACCTATTTATAAATGTCTATATGCATTTGCATGTATATAAATAATATGGACTGGCCACTACAGTCCTTTTACATACCTATGAATGGATTATCAAAAGACAAGAAAGCCAATTTGTCCTTTTTCCAGGGGGTAGTTACAGTTTTGTTTGTCCTTGTAAGGTTAATGAATTGGCTTTTATATTAATTGTTGTATTTTGAAGGTTTTTTTTTCATTTATCTTTGGGGACACCACTTTCATTAGACAATGCACTGAGAATGTATGTTCTGGAATTGATTGATTCTTGTTTTTTTGTGATAAAACTGCCTCCGAAGAGTCNTAATGCTCGTTTGTTGTCGTCGAAGAACCACGCACCTCTTAACGAAATTGAACAATATCAAACGCTATTGTAATTTCTTTGGGCTTGATTCATACCTGCAAGTCTGGGGAGTCCCAGTTTGATGTAGATATTTATGGATATTGATNTGCTATTGTAATTTCTTTGGACTTGGTTCGTACCTGCAAGTATGGGGAGTCCCAGTTTGATGTAGTTATTTATGGATATTGATTTGGTAGGTAAACTGGTCCTCGGTGTTCTGGAGGTGACTTTCGTAATAAGCTGGTATGGGTGGAATGCTATCTGTGGATGCTCCCTGTTTGATTTGCTGTGATCTGTGATAGCCTGAATAAACCTTATGTACGTCACAAATCTCACACTGAGATAGACAATACGAGATAGCAAAGGGTCTACTCCAACACTTGTAGGTCCTACATGCACTTCAGTGTGGTCAAGGTGAATTAGTGTTCCACATTTAGAAGGGTTTTAAAAAGGCATGAATGCAGATATCGCCAGAATGCATTTTGGGGTGGGGTGTGAGTTGTATACGATGATTATATAAGATGAATGGCCTCTCTCCATTTCAGTATCTATGTTCAATTTTTCTTGTAGTCAATTTTATGGATGTATTATCTTTTTCACCTTTCTAACTGAATTTAACAGTAGAGTTTGAAGTAATTTAAAGTATTTCCGAATAATTTAATAGTAGAATTGGTCAATGAAGTACTATTTCAGAATAATTTGTACAACTGAATTTAACAGTACAAATTTGAAGTATTTCGGAATGATTTAACAGTAGAATTTGAAGTATTTCAGAATAATTTGTACTTTCCAATTGCGAGACAAGCTTTCTGTAATCTTTATCACAGTTGACGAGTTAGAATTAAGTGTTTGTTTTAAGTGGCCTGATTCCACAGAAGCTTTTTATCACATTATTTTCCAAAACTGGCCGCTGTTTGCTTAAACACCATCCAAGTGCAGCATCCATATCTCGTGTTTGTACAAGTTATTCCAAAAACCACCTAAAAAAAACAAGCTCGTTTGATTCAGTAAATGAACATCTTTGGAATTCTCAAGACATTTCTGACGTTTAAATTCTTTTCATGTGAGAAATGGTGATGCTAAATTTTATTTGTACTTGGGAAGACTTGGCCAAAGTTTTCTTTTTCTTCTCTGACTTCTGTGAACTTAACCCACATTATATACCGCACATTCTTTCGTGATTGTTTTGTTGTAAATAAGCATCTGTATAGAGGAGATTTTTAAATCTCTTTGTTCTTGATCTGTCCATATGAATTGGTACAACACGGCCCTAAAAACAAAATGGCATATAATATGTGGCATGAAACTTAAAAATATCTGGCTGAATGGCTATGAAAATATTTCCTTTTGATATTGTCATTATCAAATAATTCACTTTGGAAAATGTATAGATCACTTTTTACGGTTCTATGATGGGGTCAACCTCTTCAAGGCTCTCTTCTGTAATGGGATATGTATGTCATTCAGGAGTGTAAAGCATTGATATACTGCTAAACAGTACACACAAATATCAACATGAACTGAAGCCACACAAGAGTCGATTTAAACCCAAAAATGGCAGTAAGGTGGCCAAAATATTAATCCTTCCAAACTATNAAGAGTCGATTTAAACCCAAAAATGGCAATATGGTGGCCAAAATATTAATCCTTCCAAACTATTTTTCACAATCAGTAACTTCTTTGAAAACTTTTCAGCTTTTAAATTAAGAAGACAGGATGTGTTTCTACATGAGCTCCATCTAGTCTCGTGGAAAGTCGGTTAAGTGGAGACTTAAATGGTGTAAGATAATAGTAACCGAAGTCTTGATTGAACTTGAGGTTAGAACGTAAAGCTGCTCAGTGAAAACTGAATCCTGGAATTATGTTCATCACAATAACGTATAATCTCGGACTCTTTGTGTCTGATGTTTAGATCCATTTAGAACATGATGGATATAATCAGTGTATATATATGGAATAGAGAATTAAACATCTGTTCCATGTGAACATGAATGAATGAGACTGTGAGTTTAATGGAAGTTGACAGTGATCGCGGGGAAAAGGCTGTTTGACAGCTTGAATGGGAAACATCGTGAAGTCAGCTAGTAGTGGGTACCCCCGGAAGGAGAACCATGTTGTGGGGCCAAAGCTCAAACTGGGGAGGGGGTCAAAAAGGAAGAGCCAGTTATATCGACAGCGTCACATTTCAATTAACGCTAAGGAAGGTACTAACTGTAGCGTTTCCCTCCCACAAGTCAAAAGTTGGAATGGCGGCTTTTCTAAATTTTGTGTATATTAAATATTAATAGTGATCAGATTTCATCATTGAATGTCAGTATTTTACATCAGGCAGAAATTTTATTTTTGTTTTGAATTTATTTCGCAGCCCAGACCCATGCCACGGGAGAACTGGACTTTCGGCCAACAGCGGAATTCCCGGCGCTGCAGTATCTGGACAGTGTGGATCCCGGGAGTCGGGCAGACAGGGTCGGGCTGAAGACGGGCGATTTTATATTAGAGGTATCGTACTCGTGACACTGAATTTTTAGAAGACAAACATGAGGCTAGGCCATCTACCAAAAGAGGCAATGTCTCTCCCATTCATAATAGCTGGGTAGAATTTTTGGATTTGAAAATTTATGAAGGCACATATGAATGACCTACATGTACACAAGTTAGATTTAGATTTTGCGTGTACAATTTTTCTATCAAATATATTTTTTTCATATTTTCAAACGTATAATCTTTGAAGTTGATTGCCTGACAAGTAAAAATCATGGAATAAATAAATGTTAACCTAGATATTTAGGTCCTTGGGTAACTTAGGTTACAAGGTAGTAGAGAGGATAATTACTGTATACACCCCATCCATCAGCCTTCTGTTACCATTCTGTGGGTGTATTTCTGAGTCATCTGTACAGCCCTGTCCTGGTTTACTGCTCAGTCTCATCAGGCCGTTGTTAGTGTAAGGGGCGTCGGCCAGCCTTAAGGTGTTCTAATTGATCCTTGTGAGATGGTTGATGGTGTTTACCTTGGCTTTTTACAACAGCTGGGACAATTGTCCCGTCTAAAACTGGACAGGTTCACCTTCATAAACAAAGGCTTCACACCTTCCATCAGCTTTCTGTCAGATAGGAATTTAAGATGGTGTTTTGAGGGGAGAGTTTTCCCGTAAAAATGTTGTAAAGTATCTCTATTTTATTGATTACCTGGTAAACTGAATTTTGTGTGCCCAGTATGTTAGATTGCCGGTATCAGTGATCGGATGGATAACTGCACTAAGCAATGTGTTTAGGATATTCCTATCGAACACTGAATCATTGTTTGAATGGAAATGAACTTTGAGATATCGGTACTTTTTTATCGACTTGTCAACCTCTTTATACAGTTTTTGATCTGAAATTAAGTTCTATAATGTAAGAAAATAAGAGATTCAAGGATTTTTTTTACTTGGTTTTTGTACACGACAGTGACAGGAGACCAGGAACACTTTATAAACATAACAAACATGTCGGTACTAAATTCATACAGGGAAGATAGACCTCCAGATAAGACTGAATTATTTCATGATCACGATTCATATGTCACAAATACGGTAAAACCTTTTTCTTGTACACATTTCAAGGGGTGCCTCCGATTTAACATGCTCAGGAAAGTCTGAGTGTAAATGATATTATTAAAAATCACCATGGTCTGTTGGAGATGTACAAAAAATGTTTTAAAGCACAGAGAAAAATTTCGTGTTAACATTGTCCAATAAAAACATGGGGTATTCAAAAATCCGGANTTGTACAAAAAAATGTTTTAAAGCACAGAGAAAAATTCCGTGTTAACATTGTCAAATAAAAACATGGGGTATTCAAAAATCCGGATATCTGATAATCTGTCAATGAAGAAAAAGTTCATTCATTGGTAGAAATTAAATTTACACAGGACAAAGAGAAACGGTTGTATAGAGTTTGAGGAATGTTTACACAATAAGTGGAACAGGAGTGGATTGCACGTGTCTGTTGGTATTGCGGTCATGTTTTACAATGATTGAATGGCGGGAAAAAAATTGACAATGCACATCATTTAAAAATGTTTATGTCCGATGTACATGTACGTATTTCATACAGTTGATAAAAACAAGACCTACTACTTTTCTCTGAACAAGATTGAAAAAAAATAAAAACAAAAAAACAGAAGAAAATAAAACCAATGGAATTCTGGGAATGGATTCCTATTTTAAGATGTCATTCTCTGCTGACAAAAATAAACTGCTGTTACAAAAACCTTGCATCTGATGGCAGGAACTTCACATACAGAGACTATCGTAGCATTCTCCTGGATAAACTCTCTCTCTGTCTCAGAGTGTCTCTAGTAGTGTCCATGATTATATGGCACAAAAATAGTCTAGTTATGTGCATGTTATGGAACAGTATGTCAGCACCGTACAATAAAAGCCTACTTGACGACCGGTAGTCGTCTTCTGATGAATCAGTTCCCAAGTTATATACAGGAAGCTCCCTTGATTTATCAGTCTTCTGCTGGCATGTGATGGTTAGGGGATCAAGTTCTTTTTAGTTTTCGGTGATCAGCAGATCAGTTGTGTGATAATCAAGATTTTTGATTATACATAGTATACTGTGACTAATTGTTTCACCGTTGACTGTAATCTGTAACACCCCCCCCCCCCCCTCCCATTCCCATAAACATTTAATTTTGTCAGAAAAAGCTGTTTCCACCAAAATAAGATCCATTTCTTACCTCCATCCCTATATAGCCCCACCCTCAAACTGTTTCTACCAAAATAAGATCATGTCTTACCCCCACTTTTATACAGCCCACCCTCAGGCTGTTTCTACTAAAATAATTAAGATCCACATCTTGTTCCCACCCTTATACAGATGTATTGAGGAATTCCTATTTTAGTCATCTCTTGGTGCCGATTCTAAGTCCAAAATCAATAGCCGTACCTGTCCCATCGGATTTCAACTGATGGATGAGAAAAGCTCTGAAGTCAATTTTAAAGCTGTGAGCTTCTTTTGTGTTCAAGACCTGACATATCCGTGATTGATTCGAGGTGTAATCGATATTTGATGAGCAACTATTGTGATGTTGTGTACCTGACAAAGATCAATAATTTTGCAGGAAAAAGTCTAGGGCATAAAAAATTCTAAAGGAGTTTCTGTGATGTTGGAGGCCATAAGGCGCTGTTTTTAGCTTTTTCCTCTACTTCTGTTCGTTAGCTCCGACTAGTTATAGATCTGAGTCGCACAGATTCTTAAAACCAGAAATACCATGTTTGACGAATAAATCATTAATTTTGTGATAGAATTATACTTGTAAAGTGCTGTATTTTTTAAAAGTTACATGATGTTTGTAGATCAATGGAGAGAATGTGGTGCGGGCGTCACATGACCGGGTGGTGCAGCTGATTCGTCAATCAGGGGACACGCTGGCCCTGAAGGTGGTGACCGTTAAACCCCTGGAGAAGCCTGACCACTGGCTTCAGCACCACAATGGGACCATGACGCTCCCCAACAGGGGCGGACCCAAACGACAAGGTAAGCACCCAAACGGCAAGGTAGGCACCCAAACGGCAAGGTAAGCACCCAAACGGCGAGGTAAGCACCCAAACGGCAAGGTAGGCACCCAAACAGGGGCGGGCCCAAACGACAAGGTAAGCGCCCAAACAGGGGCGGACCCAAACGGCAAGATAAGCACCCAAACGGCAAGGTAGGCACCCAAACAGGGGCGGGCCCAAACAGCAAGGAAGGCACCCAAACGGCAAGGTAGGCACCCAAACGGCAAGGTAAGCACCCAAACGGCAAGGTAAGCACCCAAATGGCAAGGTAAGCTCCCAACAGGGGCAGACTCTAACGGCAAGGTAGGCACCCAAACGGTGAGGTAGGTACACCAGTAAAGACGGGCAGCTTACTTCCAAGTTATGTCCGTTAGGTTTTCACCCACAGGTTTAAATATCGGTTTAAAACAACCATGAAATTTGTTTTAAAGATGGATCCGTAAGAAAAACCTCTATAGAGTCTACGTAATTGAAATGGTAGAAAATATCCATAGAACCTATTCTATATGGTATAAAGCAGGTTGTACAATTTGAAGGTGTAGTAAAGGTAGTGTTTATAGAATAGAATTCATTTCTTTTCCAGCCCCACAACCTCCCCAGAGAGATCCTCAGACGTCGCTGTCTGTCGGCAAAGCACAGGGAAAACAGTACGCAGAGGGCATGGCTGAACTAGGTGGGTCCGCGTGTTAAACAAAACTCGTATAGAATGCATGAATTAAAACACAGACCTCCGTATACTGAAACTAGCCCAGTCTTAATTCACTGAATACTCCATTTGTTTGGATAGTTTTTTCTGTCTGTTTTATTCGTGGTTCTGCTCACTTACATAATCCATGTGTATGAAAACTTACCCATCTCTTGGAGTGTTAATCAATTAATTTAGAAAACTTTTTCATCTTTTTTGTGTGTTAATCAATTTAGAAATGCTATCTGTTGCTGTGGAAACACGTTTTATTTTTTAATTTGACTAATGTGATGATGTGTGTTTGACAGAGAGAACTGTTGAGGAACTCCATTCTTCTACGGAGGGTAACTTCCTAATGTCGACATTGTATCTCTAGATATTTACTTGGTGTTTTAACATTTCTTTGCTTAAATCTGCGCACTTTTAGGCGTACCAAATTAAACCTTAACAACTTTGTAATTGTTATCAGTGAAATAGTTCAAACGTATAACAAAGAGCGTGATCGGTTTATAGACTTCCTTGTTCTTGTGGGTCAATGTATGTTTTATATCATATGATAAATTATCTCACATGATTGTGTACCTGTGTATAAACAGTGTCTTCAGCTTTATGATTCACAAACAGTATCGTAAATCTTTAAAAAGAAAAAATATCTGCCTGATAGTTTAACCGACTGTTTGTAAATGACGTGTGTAGAAGACCTCGTTATTGTACGTAATTAATTAGATAAAGATGTCCGTAATTATATAAAGGTGTCCATAATTTTAAATGTGTCATAATTTGATAAGATGTCCGTTAATTTGATAAAGTGTCCATAATTTTATAAAGTCCATAATTTGATAAAGTCCATAATTATATAAAAGTGTCCAAAATTTTATAAAGATGTCCCAAATTATATAAAGGAAAAACTTGAAATATTGGGGGGGGGGGGGATTTCTTGGATATTTTAACTGCACATGCTTCTTCATCTCCAGATTTTGTGTCTCTATCTCTTTTACTGCAACATTTTCTTATGTGTTGTTTTTTCTTTTTAAAATCGCAATGATATTCATTGATACCAATAATACAAAACAGAATTATATCCATAATCTAACAATGAATTGTCTAACATTTCTTAGCTTATTTACCTGTCTGCCTTTATTTCCTCTAAAATGTGTTGTGTTTCACTGCTTTGATCAGAATTTTAGAAATTATAGTAAAGAATAATCAAAGGTATTGCTGGCATAGAATAAATCTTCTGGTTGCATGTAGAAATAATGGCTTTACATTGTTTTCTTCTTTTTTGCAGACCAACTGGACTTGGCCTTGGCGGAGTATGAGAAACAGAGCGTGCATTCGGTCGTGTCCTCTGATCAAAAGACGGCCTCCATCAGGAGCAAGCATTCGGCAAAACGGGTGTCGTGTGTGGAGCTGGACAAGATCGAAAACCCGGACTCCAAGGCTGCAACCACTAAAGGCAAGGGGAAAGACTACATGAGTCCTTCTGAAATACGCATCCAAAAATACCATCACAAAAAAGGAGCGAATCTGGAGAGGTCCAGCAGCACTCCCAGTCTGGTGGATAAGAAGACGGAAGCTGTTTATGCGACACCAACTGTGCCCTCCACTGAACAGAATGACATGGGGCACAGGCGGTCCAGTAGTGGTGCTGCTATCAGTCATATCTACGCAACCCCTGGGGAGAGGCCCAGGGCACCCCCTCCCCCTCCTCCTCCTCCTGGGGGGACGTCTGCTTCCAGTCCCAAAAGACCAGCACCCGCTCCCCCAACGAGACCTCAGTCAGAAATCATTTCAATATCCACGGACCGAAGGAAATCTTCTCTCACTAGTATGACGGACAGTGTACATTCTGTTGAGAAGCCTCCTTCAGAATACGAATCCAGTTTCCGACCTGGTATTTCTGCACAGTTGAGCACCGAACCAAAAATTTCAACACTTTCGCTGCAGCAGGTTAAACTGCGTTCTCACAATAGGAATTCCAGTCAAGTTTCTGTGCACTCTACTGATTCGGGGGAGAGTAAGCGCAGTGAGGAGAAATTGGGAGTTACGTTCGCAGACGACAAAGTTCAAGACCAAGNGGATTCCGGGGAGAGCAAGCGCAGTGAGGAGAAATTGGGAGTCACGTTCGCAGACGACAAAGTTCAAGACCAAGCCCACATGTTCCTACAAAAACATCCCAATGCCCAGCTGTTGGTAACAGCAGACATACATGCAAAGAACAAAGACAGAAAAATGTCAGAACCAGAACCTGATTATGATAGTGATGAAAACGATGCTAAAGTGAAAAGCAAAGTGACAGTTATAAGTGTCGGGGGTGGAGTGGACAGTTCCAAAAAATATACTGTGAAATCGGATATACCGTCGGGGGAGGGGGGAATGTTTATACCCCCGCCTCCTTCTGAACCCGCACCGAAACCTCCAAGTCATAAACCGCCCTCACCTCTACCAAAACCAACAAAACAAGACATTGATATCAAACCAAGTCTTTCAACCGAGAAAAAAGATATGGAGCAGTCCATTACAAAAACTGTGGAAACTACTTCAGTGAAATCGGAGGAGATTGTGTCGTCTTCTTCTGTGGTGAAAACTTCAGAGCCGGAGCCAGTCAACATTCCACCTGCCCCACCGGCTCCACCACCCCCACCCCCCGCGCCACCGGCTCCACCGGCACCACCACCACCAGGTGCAATGGCTCCAGCGGAAAAGCCCAAAACTCCCCCTCCAGTGTTTGAGAAAAAACCAAAAAATCCTGTACAAGGTATTCCTTCAAAGGCCATCATGGATGCTGTTGCGCAGAGGAAAACAAGAATTGAGACAGAGGGCATGAAAATTTCCAAAGGACCAAATAAAGAAGCACCAGTGAAAGATGGAAATGACCTCAGAAATAGAATGCTGGACAACACACACAGTGCAATATTGGCTGCTGTGGCCAAGCGGAGAGCCGTACTGGAGGAGAAGGATACGGAACATACCGTGGCTGAAGAAATAGAAAATCGATTACAGAAAACCAAGAAACTGCAGTCTGCAANTCGGAACACACCGTGGCTGAAGAAATAGAAAACCGGTTACAGAAAACCAAGAAACTGCAGTCTGCAAAATACTACTTCTCTAGTGACACTATTCAAAAGAAGGAAGCAGAAAAGACAAACAAAGTAGAAACCAAGACTGAAACTAGTGCTAAGGAAATTACTCCCACCATTGTCAAACCAACTACACCAACATCAATCTCGCCAATAAAAACAAAACCACCCAGTCCAGTTCCTAGTAAAAAGACAAAACCACCCAGTCCGGTTCCTAGTAAAAAGACTAAACCGCCCAGTCCGGTTCCAAACCGAAAAATCAGTCCACCAACACCTGGAGCCAAAACTTTGCCAACGGCTACAAAAACAGCAACACCATCAGCCACTAGAGCTACAGAGAAAAAGCAGAATGCACCAAAACCAATTTACACATCCCCCACAAAACCTCCCAGTCCAAAACTGAAGAAGGCGCCCAGTCCTATTCCTGTCAAAAGTCGTGCACCTGAGACCAGCTCTGATAAAGCTAAAGCAACAAGTCCTAAAACTCCAACAAGCTCTGGAGAAAGGGAAGGGTTTAGAAAAGGACGAAAATGAAGATTCTTTTGGCCAAAGCCGAAGGAAAGTTCGACAGGATTGGCTGCAGAAGAAGTCTAGTAGTACCTCGCTAAGGTCTCCTCGAGATGTTACAAGAAATCCTAGCAAGCTGAATTCTCCGAGAAGAACAGCCTCCAAAGCCGGAGCAAAAACCGACAACTCGGACACCAAAACATCCTCCGCTCCCAAAACAAATGGAATGGCACTCCCGCTGAACAAGGAAGAAAACAAAAGCACAAGTGTTCAAGGCAAACCCAGCAATTCGGCCAAGAGCCCTGTTCAGATTCAATCCGCAAAGTCCTCAGACAAGAGTGGAATCACACCGATGAAGACTTCAAAAGATTCTGAAGTGTTACTAAAAACCAAAAACATTAGGGACCGCATAGCAAATTTCGAAAAAGGAAAACCTGTTGTGAATGGAAAGTCTGATTCTAAAATTCCTGTGCATGGTGTGACATTGGACAGTTCTATTACTGATAAATCTCCCGCGCTTCCCCCTCCCCCGGAGTTCGGGGACGCTGTGCAGCTGGAGATAATTCCGCCTCCCTCAGGGTTCAATATTACTGACAATTTAGAATCGCCAACGTACAACTCGGCTTTCCATCATAGTGATTCTTCGTCTGTGTCGACACTGTCTACTTTATCAGACGACCACATGGACAATAAAAGCAAACATTCCTACGAGGACCTTATAGCCCCGCCCCCTCCTGGGTTTGATGACACTAGTGAGGATCCCAGTGTTATTCCCCCACCCCCGGACTTTGGGGAAAGTAAACCGGCAGTGAAATCAAATAATAAAACTTTTAATAAGCCATTTTTGTCCAAGCCGCTCTCTGGGTGGCAATGTTTGGATGTATTAGATTGGCTTGATAGCATTCAAATGGCGCAGTACAAAAAAAGTTTCCAGCAACATTGTATCGACGGGAAAAAACTTGGTGGGCTACAACGCAATGACTATATTCAGCTGGGTGTCACCCAGGTGGGTCATCGAATGTCCATGGAGCGAGCCATTAAGAAAGCCAGTAACATTATCACTGGCACACACTTGTGATTTCATTGAATTTACACTAAATTGAGGCGAAGATAACTCTTATTAAATGTTTTTTTTTTTTGTGTCACGGTGGTGAATCGAGAAATTTTGTGGAAAAAATTTCGCTTTGTGTCTGTGATTTTTTTCTTTTGGAATTATCATTCGATGGAACAAGAATCCCAGTGCTGTATATGTGATGGGTGGTCTTCCATATTATATTTCATTTCATAATGGACGTCATGCAAAAACAATTTATTTACTCGGGTTGTGCATATAGAAATGTATTCACGTGATATCACTATAAACATGTATATAGCCAGTAAACATTGTTTTCACATGTAAGGTCTTTATCAGAATGTGCCAATGTCGCTGAAGAAGACAGGTTGTTTTTTCTCCTCATTTCTGAATTGATATTTTTGATTCAAAATGAAACTTTTGACTTGTAAAATTATTTGTTATATGTTTATAAAGCATTACCAAAATATGTATTCAATAACTGCATTAATTATAAGTAATTTTTAGTCTTAATTCTATATATAAAAAAAAAAAGCATTACAATTTATATTGAAGATCAGGTATTATAGCTTCCATTTATAGAATTATATATATAAAGTCAGGTTTATACCTTGTATATCAATATATATACATGTATATATAAGGACAGGTTAAAGTTATACCTTGCATTTGGATTGCAAGACGAGTATTTGATCATCTGTTGCAGCTATGCTGGCATAGCGACCACTGAAATCTCCACTGTGTTGCCGTGTTGCACGCAGGGCGACTTAGTTTTATGTTATGATAGTTACGCTAGTTTCTGATGTAGCTCTCTTTATATTCAAAGACCCGAACAATTCAATATTTGATTTATATACGCCATCTGTAGATTTCCATTCAAATACCGAGACGATTTTAAGTTTGCATAAAATGCATGCTGTCAGATAATATGCTTCACTTTTGCCTTGCAAGCTTGTTGAAAGTGCCATGGTGGTGAGAGAATGTGCATCAGGATATTCTACAAAAAAAACCATTCACATTGACACGTTGTATGAAAGAATAATTTATTTTTTACATTTTCCTAAATCTACTGTCATGTATTTGTTTGTAGTTATACAATTGTAAATTAATATTAAATTTTATGACATTAAATTTATATGAAAAAAATTTCAGGGCTGTTATATGTAATTAGTGTTTCTTAAGGAAAATAAAAACCGGTATTTGCATCACATTTACAGAAAATAATA
>CAJDSM010017191.1:5507-16302 GCA_903981925.1 Ostrea lurida | reverse complement strand
TTATTTCGACGTCCCCATCCTTTTTTTATTTCATATTTCTTTGAATTACAATCTTAATATATTTTTTATGACAATGGATACATTAAACAGTCATTGTTTAATCTCTAACATACTTTATTTTGCCGTTGTTTTTATCCATGCTGTTATGATGTGACGAGCAGCTTCAGCAACTTTCCTCGTATGACGTCATCACTTGTTACGGTAGATAACTCGTCCGCTTGGTGGCGCGATTTATTGGAATCGTGTATACAATGAAAACCTTGTTTAATAGGTACATATTGGACTAGCTTACCCCACTACCCAGTACATCAGAGTTATGGGTGGTTTTTTGTTTTCTTGAGGCTGTACATATCTAAACAGCAGTGCCTGCTCCTGGTGGTCAACCATTGCTATTCCCCGCTTAGAGCTCTTCTGATTTCGGCTGACCTAATGGTGCAATATAAATATAATTACATGTATATACCGAGATCTATCATAATTTTTTTTACCCATTAAACACTGTAAAATTAGTTCATACATATACAGTCGAATCTCGTTACCTTGAAGTTGATGGGACCGAGAAAAAACTTTGACATATCCATGGATTCAAAATATCGAGGATAAAGATACTTAGAAAATAGGTGGCTGTGACTTTCAAATCACTTTCAACATAGCCATGGTATTTGATATATCAGTGTTTGAGATACCAAAGTTCAACTGTATGTGTAAAAAAAAAAAAAAAGGTCAACCACAAATTTTGACTTACAAGCTGAGTCAGGCCGCTGTGAAATGACTTGCGTATTTGTAGACAACACTTGTAGAAGTTTGTAAGGACCTGGCAATGTATCTGTCCCTGACAGGCAGCCATGGCCTGAGGGGTGGGAGAAATGAACAGTCCCTCTAAGCCATCAAACTGAATCATGTGAAACAGTGAGTTCTGAGACCCCCTGGTTATTCTGTGGGGGGAAAAAAAGCATTAAAATCAGTTTGTTTCAAAATGTCAATACCCTGATAATAAAACAGGTATCTTGATGAAACGTTGATTTCTCACCTGATTATTTTTTGTGGTTCGGGACTAATTGCACTGTTATTGACCTCTATAACTGACCCAGACTTGCTGCCCATTTTCCCCTGTAACAGAAAAGTACATCATGAATCCTCTTCACAATGTCATGGCTCTGTCAATATGAAACTTTACAGGTTTTAAAAAGTACAGTCAAACCTCATTATCTTGAACTCAATGGGACTAAGAAAAAACTTGAGATATACAGTCAGCTCTCGTTACAACGGCCACGTTTGTTTCCGGTCATTTTGCCGTTATAATGAATCTGCTGTTGTAACAAAATGCCTCTTTTACCAGTACGAGTTATCAGTACAATAAACAATAGCGATATCCTTAAACATTCACCGTGCGTTTGTTTTCATTACAGTACAAATACACTCGTGTCCCTCTCCTCCCAATTTTTGTTAAAAGAAAGGATTTGTGATAAAATTGATATTTAAATAAATTGTCATAACATCCAACGTACCAGTGATAGGTTTTTGGGTTGTGTCGTATCCCGCCTACTAAACTATATATAACGTTTCCATCATACAATTAAATAAACCATCCGTAAATAAATAAGACAACTTTGTATCAATGCATGCATTTGATAACAAACTTGAATGCATATCAAAGAGAAAACGAAATTAATGTAAGGAAAACGTATTTTAAAACAATGATATCCCGTTTTTTAGAGACATTGAGCTGCGTACGACGTTTTTTCTTCGGTGGTTCTGACATTCTTATTGCATTACTTATCGCAGTTCAGTATAAAAATGAATAAATCATAAATTTGTTTGTTTGTAACTCTCTTTCGCTCAATTTAATTAGGAGCACCTCTTCATTATAGTCATTTTAAGTTGGAGTTTATTTTACCGGTATTGGAAACCATCAAACATACCCGCGCAATTATTCGTATGCAATGGTGGCGAGGGTTTAATCCGTTACAAAATCTTGGTTATAAGTGTGAAAATATTGCCGATAGCAAATGTCCTTTTACACGGGTTCGTTGAACGGGTCGTTGAACAAGCTCAGGTAACCTGCCGTTAAATCGGATTTTATATAGTGTCAAAATGCACATTTGTTACCGATAAGTACTGCCAGTGCCGAAGTGCGAATATACCGCTGTATCAAGCAAAATATATAGTGTGCAGATTTGTTACAAGCAAAATCCTGCCGTTAGGCGAATTTACGGTAAATCGAATGCTGCTGTAACGAGTGCTGACTGTACAATGGATTCTCGATATTGAGGTGATAAATTAGTGGTTGGGACTTCCAAATCACTTCGACATAGCCCTGGTATTTGAGATATCAGTGTTCGAGATACTGAAGTTCAACTGTACTTGCAAGTTTTCAACTTTACAACATTTTACTTTCTGCATCAAACAAAAAATCACATTGCTGTTTGAATACCACAAATATCATATTTCAACAAATCAATAGAAATAAACTAACTGTATGTACATGTTATGGACCTTCGGTATCAGAAACCACTATATGTTATCAGTAGATGCACATACCTTATTCTGTGGCCCAGAGCTGCTTCCACTTCCTGCTGAATCATTTGTAACCATCATGACAAGCGACTTCCATGGCGTTTATTACAGGGGTGGAAATGTCAACCATCGATCCACCCTTGTTATGGTCCAAGAAATCCTCAGTCAACCCTAAGATAATTAAAACACCATCTCAAAGGAAGAAAAAGTTCCAGCTTCCATTTCTTGAAAAATAAGTTTAATATAAATGTAATGAAATTCTATATACCAGTAATTTTTAGATTAAAATAGAGATAAATATTTTCTACAGCAGTGTACAGGTTTTCTTTTTTATATCAATGTGGAAAGCAGAAAGCTGTCAGCCCTTCAGTTTTCTACAATATTAATTATAGAAAGGATTTGCATATGTTATAGAATTCAACACTCACCAGTTTTGATATCATTATATGGAGAGAGTGGCCACTTAAATAGGATAGAGTAAGTAGGTGACAGAATGGGTGTGGCAGCTGTCAAAGCAAGATACAAGTGTAGACACAATTTCTGGCAAAGCAAGACACAAGTGTAGACACAATTTCTGGCAAATCAAGATACAAGAATAGACACAAAATTATTGGAAAAACAAGATACAAGTACACACATGATTTTACAGACAAAGTTCTGGCAAACAGTGCAAGAGCAAGACACATATGTATTATCACAACAGTAATCCAGAGAGTTGGAAAATGTCTCCTTCATATGCATGGATCATCAAATCACATGAGATACGAAGCGTCTAGCAAGAAGACATTTTCCAACTCTTTGGATCATGTTACTGTAGAGAGGATAAATTTACTATATACCCCTTACCTATCTTATCAAATCAAAGTTTATAAGATAAATGTATTCCAAATATATCAAAAACACAAACATACAGTGAAGTTGTTTTTTATGTAAATAGTTTTGTTTCTGACACTGTCGAAATTTATTCCACAAATAAAGTTGTGTTGATGCATTCATTGCATTGTGATGTCATTTCTTTCAGAGAGTGGTGATGCCAATTCGGAAAATGACAGTGTGGTGATCCGGAAAGTTGGATCACACTTTGTGAATTTTACATTATTGAGACATGAATTATTGATGGGTATATAATAAAAGTGCAGATTTACCATTACTGGAAAAGCAAGATACAATTGATGAAACACAATTACTGGCAAACAGTACAAGAACAAGACACAACTGTAGACACACAATTACTGGCAAACAGTGTAAAGATATACAAAAACATAACCAAATCTATACAAATTTTGGAAATGCAATGTGCTGTTGACCCAAATTTAGTCCACAAAATTTCTTGTAAAGTCCATTTATAGAACAATGAATGAAATGGTCAAAAGGTTTCAAGAATCTGAATATGGAATGAGCATTTTATGTCATTTGAACAGACTACAGGATTTAAAAATTTGATAGCAAAGCAGTTTCAATAAGTGAAGATAGTTGCTTTTATTGTGAAATAGATTTGCCAGAGGTACAGTAAACAATATTCCTAATTGTTTATGTGCAAAGTTTGCTTTGTATATCTAATTAATGGGTATGAAATGTTGTCAAAATGGCAGCTTACGACTTTTAGGGGAGTCCTGGACTCTGACTGGACTAATAAATGCACCGTCTTCTTTCTTTGGTTTAACACCCAGCAACATGGAATCAGCGCTGATCAATGTAGGCCCACTGGACTCAGCTGTCAACCTAATAATCCACATATAAATGTATTCATACATGTAAGTTGCTTTGAAAACTCGATCATTTTCATATTTATATTTAGCCACATCCTTAAAGCTACGTATGTATACACCATATTAATTGAATATTATCACAGGAATAAAATTATGTGGGTCTTTTTAATCAAGCTGTATGAAAAGGTGAAGATAATGAACAGTGAAAGTCCTATTAAAATGGAATACAGATTAAAAATTGAACAAACACAGACCCCTGGATATATCGCCGAAGGTGGTGATCAAGTGCTAGGAGTAAGCAATCCCCTGTTGACCAGTTACATCCCCTTGAAGCCTTTTAAATTATTATTCATTCTGCTTGATCACATGACATTGCAATCTGAATTAAGAATGTAAACAATTATGATGATGAAGACAATAAATCATGAGTGGGCTACTGGCACAACACATTCTATGAATAAAAGTCAGTCAGACAGGGAATGGGGTACTTTCTCAAGATCCTAGCTACGCCACTGACATAAATGTGAAGGGGAATTCAATTTCATATTTTAATAACATAAATATCTATTAATAATCTGTCAAAATTGTCAGATATTATTGTTATCACATAATCATACTGAAATTATTGTTTTGTTTCCAACATAAAAAAAAAAATACTACATGTATTTAATATGGCACAGATACCTTAAAGGTAACACGCTATTTGAAATCAGAATGAATGAAATGATTGTGGTACCGTTTTTCACAGTTCTGAGCCATTGCAACATCATCAGTTTCAAACTGCANTACATAATCATACTGAAATTGTTTTGTTTAAAGGTAACATGCTATTTGAAATCAGAATTAATGAAATTATTGTGGTACCGTTTTTCACAGTTCTGGGCCATTGCAACATCATCAGTTTCAAACTGCAGGGGGAGAGGAGGATTCTCCTCCCTTTCTCCCTCCTAAATTCGTCTACTGAGTCGGAATCATAATTAGACCTATTAATGATCATTTTAAAAATGCTTTCAGACTCAGTATGGCTTGATTGAAACAATAGACTTTGAGAACATTTAATAATTGGAAGACGCACATGCATTATTATAATTTATATGGAAATATTTATCACAGGCACCTGAAGTGTGGATTTTAACCCCCCCCCCCCCTTCTAAAATAATCAAAAAAATAACATATAGAAACGAGACTTATCAAAAGTTTGTGATTCCCAGGGCAGTCACTTTCATAAGTCGTTCTGCATAGTCAGTTTCTATGTATTTTGCCGTATATGTGCATTGTATGCACCATGGGATATATTTCATTTTCGGAAGTAGGCGATACAGAAAATCTTATTTCGACGTCCCCATCCTTTTTTTATTTCATATTTCTTTGAATTACATCTTAATATATTTTTTATGACAATGGATACATTAAAACAGTCATTGTTAATCTCTAACATACTTTATTTTGCCGTTGTTTTTATCCATGCTGTTATGAATGTGACGAGCAGCTTCAGCAACTTTCCTCGTTATGACGTCATCACTGTTACGGTAGATAACGTCGTCGCTTGGTGGCGCGATTTATTGGAATCGTGTATACAAGAAACCTTTTTAATAGGTACATATTGGACTAGCTTACCCCACTACCCAGTACATCAGAGTTATGGGTGTTTTTTGTTTTCTTGAGGCTGTACCATATCTAAACAGCAGTGCCTGCTCCTGGTGGTCAACCATTGCTATTCCCCCTTAGAGCTCTTCTGATTTCGGCTGACCTAATGGTGCAATATAAATATAATACATGTATATACCGAGAATCTATCATAATTTTTTTTACCCATTAAACACTGTAAAATTAGTTCATACATATTACAGTCGAATCTCGTTTACCTTGAAGTTGATGGGACCGAGAAAAAACTTTGACATATCCATGATTCAAAATATCGAGGATAAAAGATACTTAGAAATAGGGTGGCTGTGACTTTCAAATCACTTTCAAACATAGCCATGGTAATTTGATATATCAGTGTTTGAGATACCAAAGTTCAACTGTATGTGTAAAAAAAAAAAAAAAAGGTCAACCACAAATTTTGACTTACAGCTGAGTCAGGCCGCTGTGAAATGACTTGCGTATTTGTAGACAACACTTGTAGAAGTTTGTAGGACCTGGCAATGTATCTGTCCCTGAACAGGCAGCCATGGCCTGAGGGGTGGGAGAAATGAACAGTCCTCTAAGCCATCAAACTGAATCATGTGAAACAGTGATTCTGAGACCCCCTGGTTATTCTGTGGGGGGAAAAAAAGCATTAAAATCAGTTTGTTTCAAAAATGTCAATACCCTGAAATAAAAACAGGTATCTTGATGAAACGTTGATTTCTCACCTGATTATTTTTTTGTGGTTTCGGGACTAATTGCACTATTTTTTGACCTCTATAACTGACCCAGACTTGCTGCCCATTTTCCCCTGTAACAGAAAAGTACATCATGAATCCTTTCACAATGTCATGGCTCTGTCAATATGAAACTTTACAGGTTTTAAAAAGTACAGTCAAACCTCATTATCTTGAACTCAATGGGACTAAGAAAAAACTTGAGATATACAGTCAGCTCTCGTTACAACGGCCACGTTTGTTTCCGGTCATTTTGCCGTTATAATGAATCTGCTGTTGTAACAAAATGCCTCTTTTACCAGTACGAGTTATCAGTACAATAAACAATAGCGAATATCCTTAAACCATTCACCGTTGCGTTTGTTTTCATTACAGTACAAATACACTCGTGTCCCTCTCCTCCCCAATTTTTGTTAAAAGAAAGGATTTGTGATAAAATTGATAATTTAAATAAATTTTTCATAACTTACAACTACCAGTGATAGTTTTTTGGGTTGTGTCGTATCCCGCTACTACACAATATATAACGTTTCCACATCATACAATTAAATAAACCATCCGTAAATAATAAGAACAACTTTGTATCAATGCATGCATTTGATAAACAAACTTGAATGCATATCAAAGAGAAAAGAAATTAATGTAAGGAAAACGTATTTTAAAACAATGATATCCCGTTTTTTAGAGGACATTGAGCTGCGTACGACGTTTTTTCTTCGGTGGTTCTGACATTCTTATTGCATTACTTATCGCAGTTCAGTAATAAAAATGAATAATCATAAATTTGTTTGTTTGTAACTCTCTTTCGCTCAATTTAATTAGGAGCACCTCTTCATTATAGTCATTTTAGTTGGAGTTTATTTTACCGGTATTGGAAACCATCAAACATACCCGCGCAATTATTCGTATGCAATGGTGGCGAGGGTTTAATCCGTTACAAAATTTGGTTATAAGTGTGAAAATATTGCCGATTAGCAAATGTCTTTTACACGGGTCGTTGAACGGTCGTTGAACAAGCTCAGGAACCTGCCGTTAAATCGGATTTTATATAGTGTCAAAATGCACATTTGTTACCGATAAGTACTGCCAGTGCCGAAGTGCGAATATACCGCTGTATCAAGCAAAATATATAGTGTGCAGATTTGTACAAGCAAAATCCTGCCGTTAGGCGAATTTACGGTAAATCGAATGCTGCTGTAACGAGTGCTGACTGTACATGGATTCTCGATATTGACGGTGATAAATTAGTGGTTGGGACTTCCAAATCACTTCGACATAGCCCTGGTTTTGAGATATCAGTGTTCGAGATACTGAAGTTCAACTGTACTTGCAAGTTTTTCAAACTTACAACATTTTACTTTCTGCATCAAACAAAAAATCCAATTGCTGTTTGAATACCACAAATATCATATTTCAACAAATCAATAGAAATAAACTAACTGTATGTACATGTTATGGACCTTCGGTATCAGAAACACTATATGTTATCAGTAGATGCACATACCTTATTCTGTGGCCCAGAGCTGCTCCACTTCCTGCTGAATCATTTGAACCATATGACAAGCACTTCCATGGCGTTTATTACAGGGGTGGAAATGTAACATCGATCCACCCTTGTTATGGTCCAAGAAATCCTCAGTCAACCCTAAGATAATTAAAAACACCATCTCAAAGGGAAGAAAAAGTTCCAGCTTCCATTTCTTGAAAAATAAGTTTAATATAAATGTAATGAAATTTCTATATACCAGTAATTTTTAGATTAAAATATGAGATAAATATTTTCTACAGCAGTGTACAGGTTTTCTTTTTTATATCAATGTGGAAGCAGAAAGCTGTCAGCCCTTCAGTTTTCTACAATATTAATTATAGAAAGGATTTGCATATGTTATAGAATTCAACACTCACCAGTTTTGATATCATTTTATATGGAGAGAGTGGCCACTTAAATAGGATAGAGTAAGTAGGTGACAGAATGGGTGTGGCAGCTGTCAAAGCAAGATACAAGTGTAGACACAATTTCTGGCAAAGCAAGACACAAGTGTAGACACAATTTCTGGCAAATCAAGATACAAGAATAGACACAAAATTATTGGAAAAACAAGATACAAGTACACACATGATTTTACAGACAAAGTTCTGGCAAACAGTGCAAGAGCAAGACACATATGTATTATCACAACAGTAACTCCAGAGAGTTGGAAAATGTCTCCTTCATATGCATGGATCATCAAATCACATGAGATACGAAGCGTCTAGCAAGAAGACATTTTCCAACTCTTTGGATCATGTTACTTGTAAGAGAGATAAATTTACTATATACCCCTTACCTATCTTATCAAAATCAAAGTTTATAGATAAATGTATTCCAAATATATCAAAAACACAAACATACAGTGAAGTTGTTTTTTTGTAAATAGTTTTGTTTCTGACACTGTCGAAATTTATTCCACAAATAAAGTTGTGTTGATGCATTCATTGCATTGTGATGTCATTTCTTTCAGAGAGTGGTGATGCCAATTTCGGAAATGACAGTGTGGTGATCCGGAAGTTGGATCACACTTGTGAATTTTACATTATTGAGACATGAATTATTGATGGGTATTAATAAAAGTGCAGATTTACCATTACTGGAAAAGCAAGATACAATTGATGAAACACAATTACTGGCAAGTCCAAACAGTACAAGACAAGACACAACTGTAGACACACAATTACTGGCAAACAGTGTAAAGATATACAAAAACATAACCAAATCTATACAAATTTTGGAAATGCAATGTGCTGTTGACCCAAATTTAGTCCACAAAATTTCTTGTAAAGTCCATTTATAGAACAATGAATGAAATGGTCAAAAGGTTTCAAGAATCTGAATATGGAATGAGCATTTTATGTCATTTGAACAGACTACAGGATTTAAAAATTTGATAGCAAAGCAGTTTCAATAAGTGAAGATAGTTGCTTTTATTGTGAAATAGATTTGCCAGAGGTACAGTAAACAATATTCCTAATTGTTTATGTGCAAAGTTTGCTTTGTATATCTAATTAATGGGTATGAAATGTTGTCAAAATGGCAGCTTACGACTTTTAGGGGAGTCCTGGACTCTGACTGGACTAATAAATGCACCGTCTTCTTTCTTTGGTTTAACACCCAGCAACATGGAATCAGCGCTGATCAATGTAGGCCCACTGGACTCAGCTGTCAACCTAATAATCCACATAAAAGTATTCATACATGTAAGTTGCTTTGAAAACTCGATCATTTTCATATTTATATTTAGCCACATCTTTAAAGCTACATATGTATACACCATATTAATTGAATATATCACAGGAATAAAATTATGTGGGTCTTTTTAATCAACTGTATGAAAAGGTGAAGATAATGAACAGTGAAAGTCCTATATAAATGGAATACAGATTAAAATTGAAACAAACACAGACCCTGGATATACCAGAGGTGGGATCAAGTGCCTAGGAGTAAGCATCCCTGTTGACCAGTTACACCCACTATGAGCCCTTAAATTATTATTCATTCTGCTTGATCACATGACATTGCAATCTGAATTAAGAATGTAAACAATTATGATGATGAAGACAATAAATCATAGTGGGCTCTGGCACAACACATTCTATGAAATAAAGTCAGTCAGACAGGGAATGGGGTACTTTTCTCAAGATCCTAGCTACGCCACTGACATAAATGTGAAGGGGAATTCAATTTCATATTTTAATAACATAAATATCTATTAATAATCTGTCAAAATTGTCAGATATTATTGTTATTAAATAATCATACTGAATTAGTTTGTTTTGTATTAAAGGTAACAAATAAGCTATTTGAAATCAGAATAATGAAAGTTATTGTGGTACCGTTTTTCACAGTTCTGGAGCCATTGCAACATCATCAGTTTCAAACTGCAGCAGGGTGGCTTTGGCTTGACTGACGTAGAATGGATCAGGAGAGAGTGGGATATTCCGTGCTTTTGTACAACCTCCCATCTCAAGCAAAGTGCCCAATAAAAAATGTTTCTAAAAATAACAAAAAATTCATGTATATGTATATGCTACACTTGCACATATACTGTAAAATGACAATATTTCGCGCACATTTATTTTAGCGCAATCAGCAACGAAAACCTTTCGACGCAAACTTATTTTAGCGCAACGACACCACCTGGTCATTAATTTAATGCTATGAAAACT